>VDFB02269048.1:0-131871 GCA_007258455.2 Sequoia sempervirens | reverse complement strand
GAAACTCTAAAATCTTGAAATTTTGCAAAGTGGAATTTTGAGAAAGGAAGTTGGAAATTGAAGAAAGGATGCATGGATGACCAAACCCAAAATCCCAAAATTCAAGGAAAGGGGGATTAGAAGGGAAAATTAGACTTGGAGGGAAAGGCATGCCAGGGATGACAAGTTTGACAAGCATGATAGTATGAGAAACTCCAAAATCCTAGAATTTTGCAAAGCCACCCAAAGAAAAGCCAAATTATAAGGAATTGACCACAAAAGTGCCCTTTAACAAATTTTACTAGAGATATTTGATGAACACATTTTGAATGAATATTCTTAGACAATTACTCAGCATAGGGGACCCAACTAAAAATTTATCAGATCGATTATTAACAAAGGGTGGATAGGGTCAAATACACAACTTATGGAGCAAAACAAAGCAAAGACGAGACACAAAAATTGAGGTGCCAACATTGGCTCTAATTGGGGACGTGTGTCTCTTACAAACACAAACAAAATCCAGATCTCCAGGAGCAAACCAAAAATGGAGAACAACAAGGATTAAGACCAACTTACACTTTGTCCTGACAAACAAGGGTCATGACTGCACAAAGACAACAATATATACAAGACAACAAGACATAAACACAACAAAAGGCAACTTATATTACAAAGGTTTTGAGAATCTTACCCTTAGGAGAAATAGTGCTTGAGGTGCTAACTACAAACTGGTAGCTCCATGAGATTTTTCTTAAGGTTCCAAAGGTAGAATGTTCCTTGATCACATCCTTCAACAATTTGATAAGGCCCAACCCATAGGGCATCAAATCTTCCATGTTTACCCTTATCTTCAAACTTGGAATCCCACATGAGGACAAGATCCCCATCTAAAACTCCCTCCTGATAGCCCTTTTATCAAAGAGGCACTTCAATTTTTGTTGCCTCTACAAACTCCTATCATGGGCAGCCCTCCTTGTCTCCTCCAATTCAATCAACTCATGTATTCATAGGAAAATAGCACTTTCTTCATCCCCTTCAATCTGATGTAAAAATTTGTATACTGGTAATTCAAGGACGATTGGAAATTTGACCTCAATACCATATACCAATTCAAGCGGACTCTTCCCAATAGCCTTCTTCTAAGTTACCATGTCTGCCCAAGTAGCAAATTTTAACTTATCATCCCATCTTTTCTTGTTTGCATCCAAAGTTTTTCTTATGATGTTCATAATGCATTTGTTGCTTGACTCAGCTTGTCCATTTCCCTATGGATGATAAGAGGATGAGTGCGTTAAAGAGATCCCGTATTGTGAGAACATGTCAACAAAATGCCGAGATCTAAAACAAATTGCATTCTTTGCAACTATCCTAGATGGCACACCAAACTTAGTAACAATATTATTTAGTAGAAAGTTAATCATGAAGTGTTTCTTGTAGGGACTACTCCTACCGACTTGGTGAAATAATCAATGGCGACCAATATCCTCTTGTATCCGTTGGTAGACTTTTTTGTTATCTCCCCAATAAAGTCTATGCCCCAATACTAGAATGGAGCCTCCACTAAAATGGTTGTAAGGGGAAGTGCATCTACAAATTTTAACTTACCAAAAAACTTTTGAGAAGTATCACAACATTTTACAAACTTGGCCACATCTCTTAACAATGTAGCCCACCAATAACCCACTCTCATAATCTTATGAGCAATGGTCTTTTACATATAATGTCCACCACAAAAATCTTTGGTGTAATTCCTCGACAACTCTTATAGAATGTTCTTCATCTAAACATCTTAGGAGCACACCATCAAGGTTTCTCCACATTAATTGTCCCTCGAGCAACACATACCTCTGAGCTTCAAGCCTCAATGTCCTTTGTTTATCATTCATCTCTGGTGGACTACTTAAATTTTCCAAATAAAATATAATGTCCTTATACCAAAGACAATCCTTCAATTGACATGGGATAAAACATGGGTTGGAGCTCACCTGATGGACCTTAGCAACATCCAAATTTGCTTCAGCCATTAATTTTGGTAGGCCCTAACCTCTTATCAACTTAGTTGTCTTTACCTCAGTGTTGTACTCTTGGATTTTATTGATCCATTTGCGGTTGCACCTTCTACCTAATACCTCCTATTGCATGAAGATATCTCAAACTACTATATGTGGCACAAAGGCTGTGATATTTCCTCCCACAAGATAGGGTCTAAAATTCTTCACTACCTTAACAAGAGCACGGTGATGCTTTTCCATTATGGAATAGTTCAATTCAACATCTTGTAAGGACTTGTTGAAGAATTCTATTGGCTGTTCATATCCTTCATCATTCTTTTGCATCAGAACAACAATAGTCTAAAATGATGCAAAGGAAAATAACTAGAAAGGCCTAAAGTAATCTAGACTTGCTAGTATTGGTGCCTTCTTTAGCGCATCCTTGATTTTTGCAAAGGAATCACTTGATTCATTATCCCAACTTGATGATTGTCCTTTCTTTAAATCCTTGGAAATGGCCTTTGTTTTCTCAACAAAGTTAAGGGCAAACCTCCTAACAAAATTTATCTACCCAAAGAATGATTGGACTGCTTTGACTATTCTGGGTTGAGGAATAAAGTTGATCTCTTTGACAAGTTCTAGATCAATCATCACCCCCTCCTTAGACATAATATGTCCAAAATGTCTGCCTACTTCCATGCTAAAAATACATTTATTGGGATTCAATAATATCACATACTCTAAACACCTCTAAAAGATCAACTTCAAATGTTTGCAACATTTTGATCCTTGGAGTCTACAACTAAATCATCTAGGTAGACAACCATAATTTCATTTATAAGGCTTGCAAAGGTGACATCCATAGCTCTTTGAAATATGGCCCCAACATTCTTTAAACCGAATGCAATTCAGACATATACGAGCGTTCCCCATGGTGTGCTGAAGGTCATTTTATGCTACTTAGAGTCTTTGACCATGACCTATTTGTAACCTGAGAACCCATCCATCATAGACATCAGCTTTTACCTACTGCAACAAATGCTCCATACTAAGTAGTGGATAATTATTCTTGGGGGACTTGATATTTAAATTTTTGAAATCCACACAGTCTAATATCCCCATTCTTCTTTTTGAATAGAACAATGTTTGAGACCCACTTTGAATGTCTAATTGATTTAATAATGCATTTCTGCATTTGAGGGGCGAGAGTGGAATTGATAGGACGCTACTTCTGTCTAAATGTCTTTGCACTAGGCTCCAATGAAATGGTATGCTGGAACAAATCTTCCCTATAAGACTTTATTTCATCATAGGACCAAGCAAAGCATTTTTTTATACCTTCTTAATAATGTTGTACCCCAAAATTAAAATTTTTGTTACACTTAGACATTTTGAAGAAATGAGTAAAAGTCTTGTCAAATCAATGAAAAAGGTCAAAATTTGGGTGTACGTGTCTTACATGGAGGGTTAAAACACAAATTTTTCAAATTCTGACGATCTGGGTCTGCTAAGAGCAACTTAACCTACAAAACCCAGATCTCAGTTTTTCATCCCTAAATTTTAGGAAAACTGCTATTTTTAGAAATTTTTCTACCACGAAATAGGAGGAAGAAGTTTTCACGGGTTTCTTCAGCAGATCACGGCAAAATTTTCTAAAAATAGAAAGTTGGTCAGAAGCCGAGTCCAGCCCGATTTTGATTAGCTCAAAATATGTCCATTATCAGTGATGCGGTCGGAATCTTACCATCGGTTTTGCCCTCTTTGGGTGCCTTCGGGCTTTTGGAAGCATGTCACGGGTCGAGGTCATCAATGGAGGTCATCAGAAGTACCCGGCGATAATTCGGCCTTAAGAATTCCGGCAGAAGGTGAAACGATGAACATGCACGAAGAACGAGGAAGAAGATTGAAAAGTCTCGAAAATCTTCTAACACTGCTGAAAGTGGGCGCCCCTGTTGAAGAAAGGCGCCCACCTTTTTAGGGCACCAGATGAAAGAATTAGGGTTACGGTCTTCAATGAAAGTTGTTCAGTGTTCAGTCAGCTTCGCGATGAATATCCCCGGCAGAGCATCCGACGATCCAGTCTCCGGCAGATTCAAGTCAAAGTGGAGGTATTAAATGAAGATCTGAAACTTGAAGAAGATGAAATTGAAAATTTTTCTAACACTGAAGAAGTTGGGCGCCCCTAGAAGGAAAAGCCTCCCGTGAATTCGGAGGTCGAGATCAAATTTTTAGCCGGAGGTGCCTCCAGAACATCTTTTTCAGAATCAGTCAGGCTTCGCCGTGAATCACTCAGCTCGTTTGTCGGGTTGATCTGTCAACGAGAAATCAGAGGCGAAGTGGCATGTTAAAATGGAGGAAAGTTGAAAAAGTTGAAATTTTGACTAAGTCTGGTGAAGTTGAGCGCCCCTCTTGAAGAAAGGCGCCCAAATCCTCATGCCTTAGAAATTTTTGAAGATTTTCAAAATTTTCAAATTTGTGAGAGGAGAAGGGTGGCGTCCAAGTTCAAAGAACAAAGATTTAGGGTTTTGAAATAAAAGCAGAAAAGAAAGCAAAACCTAAATCAGACCGTAAGTCTATTTAACACCTCTTTTCAATGTATTTTTCATTATTTTTGCAGGTAGCATCCAGAGGAGAAAGTTGGAGCAGCAAGTTTGAGAAATTTTTGTGATTAAAGAATTCATAGTTGCTGGTTTTACATCAGATTTTTCAGACCAGCAAGCATAAACCCTTGCTTTTTCAAGCTTTTTGTTCCAGAAGATCAAGTTTTTCAAGCAGAAGGCCAAGACTTTCAATTTTTCAGTCATCTGGGTCTTTTTGCCTCCACCTTCTGAAGAATTTTTCAAGAAACTTCATCAAGTTGCAGCAAGTGCTTTTATCTTGCATGTCAGTGAAAACCTCAGAGCATTCATATTTCAACCATCTGGGTCCTTTCCAATCAGTCTTCTGAAGAAAACCCATATCGCAGCTTTTTTCGAAAACCTAGGGTTGGCTGCTTTTTCGATCAAGCGTCAGGGGTTTGCAAATCCAATCAACTGGGTCCATTTCTAATGATATTCTGAACAAAACCCGGTCTGCGGCTTTTTACTGAGGAAACATTAGAAGAAATTAGGGTTCTTTGGTCATTGGATGCAAATGATACGGGACTGTCTTGCATTGATATTCTGAACAAAACCCATATCTCAGAAAAATTCTCAAAAAATTCGTCCGTCGAAGCATAAAAATCAGCATTCTAAAAATAGAAATTGTACAAGACTTGTCTGAACCAAGGCGAGTTTACAGTTGTTCTTCAAGTTTTCTGAAATGGAGTACACTCCTAATGTTTTCAAGTCCAAATCAGCTCTCTTTCATAATTACATCAAAACAGCTGAGATAGACTTGCATCATGTTAAGCCGGTGTTCGATCTATATCCCTTGGAGAGAGCAGGCAACATTTCAAATCAGGACTTACGGGTCATTACGGACTCCTGCATAGCGTCTATTCCTATATCGGTTGAGCCTTGAGTTCATGTCAACTGCATTAAGCATTACAACAGGCCTACTAGGAGATCCGATCCGTGGATAAAGGTTGATTCTGATCTAAAGCGGTATGAGTCGAAGGT
The DNA here is from genome assembly GCA_007258455.2 of Sequoia sempervirens. Taxonomy (NCBI): domain Eukaryota; kingdom Viridiplantae; phylum Streptophyta; class Pinopsida; order Cupressales; family Cupressaceae; genus Sequoia; species Sequoia sempervirens. Next base: position 126,299 of record VDFB02269048.1, on the reverse strand, counting down.
GTTTTCCATTCCCCATGGCACGAAAAGTGTAGCTCTTCGAAGGATGAATGAATGTGGAACATGCATAAGGACAAATACAGCAAGAAGATTGCGCAGAGATGGATGAAAGAAAAACATAAGACATTGCCCAAGAATGTCGGGCGAGGAGAGTTCAAGGACGAGGTTGCCATCATCATCACTTTGCTCAACAGGGTCACTGGTTCAGCAGATGCCACCAAGTTCCAGCCTTGGATGTTTTATGCCATACCTCACATTATGAAAAAGACTGAGTTTTATGATTGGCCTACTTTGATAAGTGACTGCCTACATCAGCAAATAACAGAATATTTTCAGTTTCATGTATTCCACATGGGGTCATATCTAGTCTATTTGGTGGCCTATCAAGGTCAATTCAGAGGATTGAACACCGAGGGGTCATTGAGCGTTCAACACATATATAATTATTATCCCCAGTTAAAAGATTTGAAATTCGTTTGCACCACAAAAGAGGTGAGAGCAGAGGCATTCGCCGATAATACCGGTCATTGACTGACAATGAATTACCGTCCATCTCTTCAGTTGCGACAGCAATGGCGAATAGGCAAGATTGGTTTATCTGAAGTTTATACCTTTACCTATCGAGGTTTATGGTTATTAGTTTTAAACTCATATTTGCCAAGGTATCAAATCGAGCGAGTCATCTTCATGGAATTCTTGAAACAGCTCACGGTGTCCACACAGTCTTGAGAAATAGAAAGAAACCCTCTCTTCACTTTCCATTAGGGTTGGGTATTTATACATGCAGGACTGCTGCAGATGCCAAGACAATTGGAGAAGAATTAGATAAATTTGGTCTCAAATCCTACAGTGAGAGGCGGTCATTTGATCCTCATGGTGTCTATGCTGGCCGGTTGGAGAAGAATTACAATCACATACCCGCACTTGAAGATTTTTGGGCTAACTGTGCAGATGAGTTTGAAGTGCGAAGGCGTAGCTACAGCAAGTTGACTCTCCATCAGATGAAAGATTGCTTAAATGAAGATATAGAAGGGCTCTCTGATGATGATGAAGATGTTCTTCTACCAATGTACACTCAGAAAAGAATCGAGGATCAGCCTCTTCCACAAGTTAATTGGGCAAACAAGGAATCTCTTTCAGTTGAAGACAGAACAAGACAAGTCATTGAGTATAGTAAGGTTTTCTTAGTGCTCAAAAGGAAGAACTCTATTTCGGTAAACTGGAAGCGCCAGGATAATTCCCTCTTCTTCCACAGCACAGTCAAAAGGAAAGGGTAAAAGTCAGTCTCAAGATGGCATCAAAGGCAGTAGATCGAATAAAAATGTAAAAAGAAGGTTGGATTTCTCAGGCATAGTCATACAGGAACAGCCTACAGTAGATTCAGAAGTTCCTCTTGACGAGCCCATACCTCAAAATGAAGCAGAGGAGCCACCTTCAACACATGTTCCTGTACCTTTGACGGGTTCGTCACCAATTCACATTGATCTTGATATCGAAGATGATGAAGAGATTGCAGCAGTACCTCCTGAGGAAGTTAGTAAAGATACTACGGTGTCTTGGCTTGAGAACTCCTTAGGAAGGGTTAGGAGAAGGCCTTCATATCAAGTGAGTGTTGATGATCTCGATAACATCTATCAGGAACCTCCTAAGAAGAAGGCAAAGAAGCAAGTTCATTTTGATAGGAATCCTGATAACGAGATTGTCATAGAGACTGCAGTGCCCCCGGAAGATAAGAATAGGGATGAGGTAAACATGGATGATTTTGTCATGGTCAAGGCTAATCTCGGTAGAAATACCAGACATGCAGATTTGAGTCTCTTCAAAGTTGTATCCGAAAACCTACATGAAAGAGTGTTGAAAGATGGAGAAGACAAGGCAGCCCTCAAGGCCGAAAATCAGCAGCTTAAGCTTTTTATTTCTAACCTTGCTCGTGGTTCTTCACAAACAACTCAGTTGCTGCCCCAGGTCTTAGAGACACCAGCTGATCATCATCAGTTAAGACAGCTGGTCATATGTGGGAAAGAGACTCAGGAGTGGATCGAGAGCTTCATTGTCAGAGGAAAGGAGATCTTGGCTCAGATGTTCCAGTTGAGAGAAAACGCTCATGAACTTCGTCAAGGCATCCAGGGATTTGAACAAACACTGGCTGAAGTAAAACCTAGGCATGAGATTATCATTGCTGATTTAGACACAGCCTACGGTTCAGCGGTTTCAAAGGAGCACAAAAGGCAAATCCTTGCTTGGAGAGAGCGTCATGGTTTCAAAATTAAAACTTATGAGAGAATATCTGAAGAATTCATCACCTACAGACAAAGGGTGGTTGAAGCTCTCCTTTTCATCAGCGAATTTGTCATAGAGATCCCCTCTCAGTACAGTCTTGAGGATGGTTCTTACGTCGGGCTTGAGGAGGTACAAAATCAGTTCCAGAATGTTGTTCATAGTTGCAGCCCAGTTGGTGGAAGGATAGGTCATGTTTCAATGATGTCAGCAAAGTTCAATAAAGCGGCCAATGAGATTGAAGATTTCCAGAGATCTATTGCAGATGCCGAAGATATTCTTGAAAAGCGGTGTTTTGCTGTTGATGGTATAGATGCACCGAACCGGGACACAATCTCAAACTTCCTAGCGGATGTGATCGAGTTTTAAAGCAGCTTTCTTCTAGAAGCTTTCTTTTCCGCTTTCTTTCTATTCTTGGAATAATCCTTATCCATTCTTTGAGGATAGAAAGAAGATAAGTTGTAATAGTTGGCAGTTCCCGCTTTTTCTGTTTTTTAGGGTTTCTTCTTTCTAGATTTAGTAATAAAGCTTGCTTGCTGAGCAAGCCCTAGATTGTGAAAGCAAGGAGATTTTAGGGTTCCCTACTCCTCTGCTTCTCTATAAATAAGAGCCTTTGCTCATTTATTTTTTAACCGTGCTAGTGAGAACAAAACGCTGAGCCTATTGTGCCTTCTATTTGTTGCTCAAGTATTGTTCATTTGTATTGTGATAAACAAATTGTTGAGCCTCTTTAGCCAACAAGGGAGTTAGTAAGATTGCTGTTTTCTATTGTGTTAGAATAAGTTTGCAAAGCCTCCGCTTAACACCATTTTCTTGTTCAAGGCATGTTAGAAGGTTTGTTTGAGAGATTTGAGTAATGAAATCATGAGCCTCTTTGCACTTGGTCTAAAATCCTCAGATTTCCGTTATCTATGTTATGCTTTTATGATCTTTATTTCAGCTTCACAGTGAAGTGTAGATATTTGTTGGGAGAGAGATTGTTAAAATGTTACTGTCCAGAAGAAAAATCCTGCCTTAGTGAATTTCTAACTTCTCTTGCTTTCTGCTATTACTTGAGAGGTTAGGAACGTCTTTAGTCTAGGTTAGTCGTAGTTGAACTTCTTATCAGAAAATCTCAGCTGCGGCGTTTGTGTTTAAAAAACCTTGTGCTCTAAGCTGATCCAAAAAGATAGGCAACTTAGTTTTAGTTTACTTTCTTTCAAACACCATCAGCAAGAGGGAGCTTCCCCTCCTAATTTGAAGAGCAGTTTATCTGTGCATAGCTGTCCGTTTTCAAATCCGCATTCCAGAGGTGCGAATTTAAACGCCAACAAATAACACTATCTACATTTGCTTCTCTGCTGGTTTTAATCTTTTACCAACGTAGATCATCTTAGGAGCTAGTTTGGTTCCTAAGTTAATACCTTCTATATCTTCTTCGAACATGCTTACTTCTTCTTTTATAACAAACAACATGTCAAACATTCTTTCTAAAACAACAAGACCTCTTGGAATAGTATTTGTTTTAAGTTGAATAATTTCATTTCCAAAAAAAATCTCCTTAACTTCTTTATCTTTCTCCACTATGGGCTGCAAGTCAACGAGCTGGCTCTCAAAGTGACTGATGCAATACAGGAACTTATAGATCTGTTGATCATCATTGAAGACTTGCCACTTGTAAATGTTGTCTACAATACTAGGTCTGTTAAGAATTTCAACATCATACTTGCATTAAGGGGAGGTAAAGGAAGCATCACATCTTGAAGCTAATACAACAAGGGCACCAGCTATTACATTATTATCTCTCTCAATCTATTTGATGTTGAATGCATCAAACACTTCAATAGTATCCTACACATCATTCCCATACATTCTCAAACTTTTTTCTTTTGCAACATACATGCCCCTAACTTGAGACAAGTTTTGAATCACCATACACTCTAATGCATTTGTTTTCATAATTGAAAGCCACATTCACAAACAACAAAACTTCATACTCAACCACATTATTGGTGCATTCAAAGTTCAACCTGAATGTGAACTTATAGTTTTTGCCTCTACGGAGACTAATACAACTCACACACCATTACCTTCTCGAGTATGCACCACCAAAATGCATGTTCCAAGTGCCATCGTTTCTTGGATATTAGTGCAGGGGAAATAAACCAAGGTCAACTTGCTTCTCAAACACATCATCACAGAAGCCCACACAACAGTCAGGTTCAACATCAAAGTAATGAATTTGGTTTTCCGCTTCATTTCGATTCTCCACAACATTGAACATTCTCTTCTCTTTATACAATTAGACTTTTTTTTCATGTAGTGGTATAGTAGCATAAGACAAGTCCACCTGAATACTATGACCAATTGAGGCTGCCGACTTCCTAGACAACAACATAACCCATTTAGCTAGACAATCAACTATGATAATATCCATTGAAAAAATTTACTAAGGTATGCAACAAGTTGCACTTAAATGTCATTTACTATCCCAATTACATTTACTTCACAAGATTCCATGGAAAAACACTTGCCACAAGACTTTGGAACTTGCAACCCTAGCCGATTCATGATTTCTAATGACATCACATTGTTGGATGCCCTAGAATCTAACATATAATTATGCACCAACCAGCCATTTATCAACAAAGATGTGTAGAATGGGTCAACTTCATGTTTGTTACTTGTAGATACAAGGCCCAAGTAAATCTCAAATGCCTCTTATACATTGGCTCGACTGTCCTTTCTTTGGGAACATCTGCAAGTTCACTTGGCAAATCAAAAAATAGTAGGGGCAATGATATAAAGCAATGTCCTTTCTCTATGTTCAGCGATCCTTAACAACTCCTTGACTAGCACTTGAACTTTCAACTAACTCAATGCTTGAACCATGTCAATTGGCTGGTATGCCAACAAGGGAGTGGACAATGGAATTGTCACAACATTAGAGGCAAGAATGAAAGGCAATACCTAGTCACTAGCAACAACTTGCTTCAAGTTGACTGCATTTCCAACTTCCTTAGTTGCTTTATGTTTCTCATTTGTTGCTTCATTTAACTTGCTTTTGTTTGGCATTATCTCCAGTAGCCTTTGAATTTTCTACATTGTTGGTTGGGACATCAGTAATCTTCTGCTTCGGGACATATTTCTTCTGTAAGGATGCATCCAACATATGCATCTTCTTTCGAGGTGGTGACTTCCCTGCAATATTATTTGCATTTCTTTCTACATTGTTATACTTTTGTTTCCTTTGCTTATTTGTGCAGCTAGCATATCCGGGAAAACTACACCTCCAGATTGACTTGCCTATTTCTTAGTTGATAATCATGTTGGACCTACAAAATAGCTGCTTCAGTGAGGACAGAGATATCTTCATTAGATGGTTTTGCTCTCTCATACCTTTGTTTCATTTGTTCCTTGAGCTGATTGAAGTCTTTCTTCAGTAATTCATATGGAACACAATGGCTGTCATGATCATATTGAAAGAATTCTTCACCATGATGTGTTCAATTGATCAACATTGGCATCATTATAATACTCGAGTGCACCTTCATTTTCTCAAAATCCTTTTTCTTCTTTAAGTGCTGCAGCAATGACACATTTTGACTAATTGTGGGGCAAGTAACATGTCACGCCAGAATAAATCTTGCTAAAGATTCACATGATCCTTCCTCAAGGGATCACGAGCGTGTTTCTCTTAGTATCCTTGGTTTGTACTTCTTGAAACCACTTGCTTATCATTTGCTCCAAGTATTTTAGACCAATCATAATTGTAAGTTATGTTATGCAATATTTGACCTTCATTGAAGTGTGTGTCAACATTGTTAGAAGGTGGCATACCTTTCGCATTATTTGCAACTTTATATGAAAGATCCTTCGTGGCCCTCATTAACTTGTCCAATTTGTCCTCAGCAGTCAAGAGCTTACTAGAAGTTGGTGCCATAAGAGCAAAAATTGCGAAAAAATCACAATTAATTGAAGAAATTGTGAATCGCTACCGGTCGTGATTTTTTCCATTTTAAAATTGTCAATCTTTTATAAAATCTTGGTCAACGAATTTGACTATTGGTTTCCCTTTAATTGTGTTTAAATCACAATAAAAATGCAAAAAACATTATCTCACAATGTGTGTTTTTCTTTTGTTAGGGTTTTCATGCAAAAATGCTAAAGGAAAGGTTTCATTTTACCATTACACTTGTTTTAAGGCTTCTAGGATTTCTAGTTCTCTTTGACCCCATATTCTTAATGTCTTGGAACTATGAAGCTCCCATGAATGAGCATATGAGAGCTCATTCTTCAAATACCAAAATTCACTACTCCATTTCATCCGTTGATCCGTTGATAATGATATCTTTGGAAGGGTGTCCATCTTGAGGCAACGTTAATTTTCCTTTTTTGGGGGGAAACTAAGCATAATTATTGTTCTTCTTCTAGTATGGTATGGGTTTACTAATCCTTGGGCTCCTTCACTTTGTGCAGGGATTTTTTCCTTATTTTTTTCCTCAAGCATATTTGTCCCAATAATTGAATTAAAATTACTCTTATTCATTTACTATTTAATATTTGATGTATTATTATTAATTAATGTTTAAATATTATCATATTCAATATTTACTATTAAAGTAAAAAAAAAAAAAAATCAAATTTTAAATCCATAGATTTTAAAATATGTATTAAATTTAATTATTTTTATTTTCATTTTTTAATTTTAGTTATTTAATATTTGAATGTAAATTTATAGGCGATGTCTACGTGACATTTATTATTATTTTTAATTTGAAATTTTACATTTCTAAATTTTAGAATATATATATAGTGTCTACGAATATGGCTCCTAATTTGTTAAAAAGGGTGTGATTCCCAAGGGGATCCAAGGGCCACCCAAACAAAAGTATTTTTTATATGACACTTTTATAAACAAAAATGTGCTAAATACCTATTTTTTCTATTAAGTGATAAAATTGTGAAAATGGTGTTGCCCTTAAACCCCCACAAGGGACGCTACCCCTTGACCCTACTAGAGCATTGCCCCTAGAACCTCGATGAGGGGCACAATTGAAATATGCATTATGCAATGCAATGTGATTAGCAAAACAAACAACAAAAATATTTATTCCACAATTGATGGGATGAACTCTCAATTTTATTTGCTCTCTATATCTCTATGCTATTGAAATACCTTTAAATTTTTAAAAATGCTAGTTTTTTGTCCTTTTTCTACATTTTTTATAAACAAAAATGTGCTAAATACCTATTTTTTCTATTAAGTGATAAAATTATGAAAATGGTGTTGCCCTTAAACCCCCACAAGGGATGCTACCCCTTGACCCTACTAGAGCATTGCCCCTAGAACCTCGATGAGGGGCACAATTGAAATATGCATTATGCAATGCAATGTGATTAGCAAAACAAACAACAAAAGTATTTATTCCACAATTGATGGGATGAACTCTCAATTTTATTTGCTCTCTATATCTCTATGCTATTGAAATACCTTTAAATTTTTAAAAATGCTAGTTTTTTGTCCTTTTTCTACATTTTTTAATGTTTTTTCTAAATCCAATTTTTTCTTGTTTAAATCCCATATGTTTTTTTTTTTTAAATCTCATACTTCTGGTTTTTCAATTTTTTCCCCAAAATTTTTTTGATGCTATGGCTGCACTTGATTTCTAAAATTTATATCAACCCTTTTGCTATCCTTACCAAATACTCTCAAGTTACTCTCGATATTGATAGCCATGGCAAAAGCTTCCCTTAATGATTGAGAGTTCTTGTCTCATAAGCAATAGCCCAATTTTAAATCAAATGCTTCACAATATAAAACAAGGCATATAGGTTCATTTGGCCTCACATGGGGAGGCACTTTCTTCATAGTCATAATAAACCTCTTGTTGAAATCAACAACTATCTTATTAACCCCTTTCTTTATAGTAGTTAGCTCATGGATTGCAAATTTTGGGTCCACTCAATCAAAAAAACCTCATAAACTCATCCCACAAGTCTACGCTACTATTTGGAAGAAATTTATACCATTCTTTTGCACTTTTTTCCAATGACTACACAAAGAGCTTCATCATGACATCCTCATTTTCTACTTCGTATTCATCTATCACATCAATGAAATGCCTCAAGTGTCAAGTGGTCCTCACTAGGATAGCATTGTTACCTTGAAATTTTGGCACTTTTCCCCTAATCTTAATTGGAATGGGATTAGGATAACCGAAAATGCCATAAAATTCTAGTTGTCTATATATTTCTAATCCTAATGGCAGTCTCACTAGAGCAAATCTCTGAGTTTGTCTTCAAGGGTTGACCCCCACATTCTATTGTTGATTAGCATTTAAATTTTGGTCCATTTGTTGGGTCCATTGCGTGAATTGAGCTTATTGCAATGCAATTTGTGCTTCTATTTGTAATGTCCCCTTCCTAAGCAGTTGATTGTCGATGACGGTTAGCCTGCTCTTCAGGTTCCCATAGGCTAATGTGGTTTGGTTAGGGTAATCCACAGATCTTGGGAACCATGTTGTTCAGCCAATTGGCATATTTTGGGTGTTGCAGTGAGATCAAGGCTTCAGGAGATTCCTTTTGACACTTCTTGTAGTGTTTTCGGGCACTTGGCTTTGATTTTACTATTTTTAGTAAGTCACCTCCTCATCACTGACTTGGCCTTTTTGCATTGGTTTTCCCTTGGCATGATTAGTTATTACATTTAATGATTATTTGGTGATTTTAAATGGTCAGGGAAATTATTTTAAATAACGTAAATGTTATAAGTTAAATTAAATATTTAACTCAATGTTATTTTAAATATTTTAAAAGTGACTTTATAAAGTGGCATCTAGGGGACTTTTCAAAAAGTGAATTTAAGTTGTTTTTAAAAGGGGGATGCCTACATTGGAGACATAAGGGGATTTATTAAATAAAATAAATATTAAATTCCCTAAGCTGGGCGTGGGAATTGAGGAGGGCATTAAAAGAGTTTTGGAGCTCATTTTGACAACTTATGCTTGAGAATTTGTATGAAGAAATATTGCAGGTTGAACAACATTCTACCAATGCTTTGTGAGGACAAAAACCTTCACAAAAGGCATCCATTTCAAAAGTGAGATCTTTCCTGGTGAATTTATAGGTGATTTAATCCAGAAATCATACAAGAGCTTTACCGTTTTAGATTTTGGTGATTCTTGCTTGGGGTTTCAAGAAAAAATTTCATGAGCAGATTTAAGATGTTCAAATAGCAGGTTTGAGGGCTCAAATATACAAAAAAACTCCCCTTTTCTGGCTGTACCACTTTGGGAAGCTGGCCATACCATTTTATGAGGAGCATGGGAGCTTGTGACTCAAGCACCTAGGGTTTGGGCAATATTTTTGTGGATATGGGGACACCTAGGTATGATAAACACTAAGCAATCAGATTAAAGTTGGAGCAGCAGGGTTTTGGAGGAGTTTGCAAGCATTTATGAAGTCACAGGTTGCTGTTCACAATTCAGTTTCAGACAATTTTTACACAGTAGCAAATGGGTATGTCTGAAATGTATTTTTAAGAGTGTTGTAGTCATTTCGATGATGTTTAAAAACTAATTTAACGGCTGTACAACTTCTGTGGTTAATCTGAAGTATATTCCAGCTTGTGGGTGTTTCAAATAATTTAAATTTCCAACACATTTCATTGCAAAATATCTCTATTTGTTGTCATTATCATTATTCCTCAATATTTCAACATCAAACTGCAAACATACCAAAAACCAAAAAAAGCAGGGTGGATATTACACAATCTCACATTGCCTTTGTCTAAGTTGGTCAAGTATATCTATATGATGATCTAATTCCCTTTTTATATGCTCATTTTCTGATTAAGTAGTTGGATTAGCATCATGGAATAGAGTTTTTACCTATTGTTCAGTTCCCCGAGACAAAGTAAGAGAATTGTTATGTCAGTTTCCCCCTTGATTTCTTAGACGAGGTAGAGGCAAATTCTACATGTAGATTTTGGGATGTATCTCTATTTATTATATGAACATTTGTCTCAATTCTAGGATTACCATAATCACGCCTAAGGGTTCTCGTACCAATTTTAATCCTATTTTCAGCTAAATCATCTGATGTGAATTGATAATACTCTTTTGATGCATCTCTTCTACCTGAAATACCTACTTTTTTAGTACTTTGAGAATTATGCAAAGATGATAAACCTGGATTCTGAGCCTTCCATTGTTCATGTCATCTCCTCATATCAAGAGAAACTATATCGAACATTTATTGACCTTTGGATCGCTGATCCCTTTCCAATATTTGTCCTCTTACTCTTGCAAATGATTTCCAAATTCAATCCTTAACAAAGTCACCACTCCTTAAATTAAGAGAAATTAACTTTTATATCAACAAGGTTTCAATTTTTTACCAACCAAGGACCGGTCCTCCTGATTGCACTATGGTTACTGATTAACCTGGGTCTTCAAATTGAATTTTGATTTAAACTTTCCCAACAATGGCACCAATTTGTTGGCGATCTAAGTTTAAGTCCCAAATCCCTAAGATTGGATAGTCTTCCAAGTGCCAAGGGTGTCAAACCTAGAAAAAACAGCCAACAAACTTGTATTTAAGTTGGACAATTGAAGACCAATTATTGAGGTGGGTAAGACCTTCACTTCTAACTCTACTAAATTAAGGGGGATTTCCCTAAGGTGCTGCAATAGATATCACCACAAAAGCACAACTCACCTTGACACAAACCATTCCCGTTGCAGAGTGCACCCTATTTTGGTTGTCACTTCGTTCCTATATGCTGGTTTAGGGAACACAAGGTTAAGCACCTTATTAAAACAAATGATCTACCATATGAGTGTCTGAAAATGTGTTTTATGATAGCCCCTTATGTTATGTACATTCAAACATGGCATTGAGAACACACTAAAATGGATAAAACTGAAAAAATGTTTGTATTAATATATTGTGAGTGTATTGGGATGATGGGGAGATGGAGCCAGAAGTAGACAAGTGCCTTTATCCAGTTGGGAAACAGAGTCCTTGAATTCATACAAAAGATGTCATAACTATAACCAAAGGTGATACCTTAATCAAGATACCACAAAAGACTGTCTTTCAAAATACACAAATAAGCTAGGCTCTACACATACATTCAAAAAAGTACTAAATGGTTGCAAAATATTAAATGAGTCTACTTAGTTATCCATGACCATACCCATACATTTCCTTTATTATGCTAAAAAGATGCCTTTGCAAGGATTTTACAATCCTCTGGCTAACCAAGCAACATACATCCAAAAATATATACCATGCACAAAGAGACACTCAACTAAGGTTGATTCTGCCTTTAATCATTCGATTTACAAATGTTACAAATGTTTATTATAAACTTGGTACTTACCCAAATCATTCCAATACCAAAATGCTTTTACCCAATTATGGAAATTGAAACCCGAGGACTTCCTGTGACTATCATTGTTATATTGGTTCTGCAATTGCTCCTCTTTTTTCTTTAGCCAATCTAGAAAATGTTATTGGAACATCTAGAAATCTTGGGTAAAGAACCATGGTCATCTGTAATTGTACAAGCCTCCCATGTCTTCTTTCATCACCTTCACATGGCCATACACTTGAATCCATGCCCTTTACATCAGCAACCATAAGCTTTTGTGCACCATTCATGTCTTAGAGGGGCCCAAAAGTGCCAAGAGATATCTAAGAGTCCTAATTTGTTGAATCATATTCATTTTGAAGCCTTTAATAGCATCTTGGGTCGTGTAAGAAGGTAGGTAGGGCTTATTGTTCGAACAACAAAGTTTCAAGACTTTGCATGCCAAAAGGGAAAGAGGGAAAAAATACCCCAAAGTTTTGACAAGAATAACGATATGAGAAGCTCCGAAATCCCAAAATCCCAAAATTCAAGGAAAAGGGATTGAAATGGGAAAATTGGACTTGGAGGGAAAGGCATGCCAAATATGACAGGTCCAACAGGCATGACAATATGAGAAACTAAAATTCCAAAATTTTGCAAAGTGGAATTTTGGAAACAAAAGTTGGTAGTTGATGAAATGATGCATGGATGACCAAGCCCATAATCCAGAAATTCAAGGAAAAAGGGGCTTAGAGGGGGAATTCAAACTTGGAGGGAAAGGGGTGTCAGGGATAATAGGTTTGATAAGCATGATAGTATGAGAATCTCTGAAATCTTGAAATTTTACAAAGTGGGATTTTGAGAAAAAAAGTTGGCAATTGAGGTAAGGGTATGGGCATGTGTAAACCCAAAATCCCAAAATTCAATGAAAAGGAGCTTAGAAGGGAAAATTAGACATGGAGGGAAAAGCATGCCAAGGATGACAAGTTCAACAAATATGATGGTTTGAGGAACTCCAAAATAATAATTTTTTGCAAATCCACCTAAAGAAAGGCCAAATTAAAGGCATTGACCACAAAAGTACCATTTAATTTTTTTAGTAAGGATATTTGATGAACACACTTTGAATGAATATCCTTAGATAATTACTTAACATAGGGGACCCAACTGAAGATTTCTTAGACCGGTTATTAACAAAGGGTGGACAAGGTCAAAACACAACTTATGAAGCAAAACAAAGCAAAGACGAGACACATAAAACTTGAGGTGCCAACAAGGTCCAAACAAGAATATACATGGGGAACACAAAAATAGTCACCAACACCTTGTGCTATAAAATTCATACAAAATGATTGGTAAAACCTAATCAACTTTTAAAAAATTAGTACTGGCAATAGTGCCTATGTAGAATGGAAAGGTGGTTTGCTATAGATGCAGACAGCATTTCATTGAAAACCTAGCACCAAGTAACATACAACTTCAGTAGACCTATTATATTGTTTCTCTTCAAATGTGTAAATTAGTAGTAAAGCTTGTGTTTTCCATCATAAAATTATATTTTTCCTAATCCTTTTTTCGGTACAAAAGAGCTGCTTGAAATTGGACATGGCCTCATGGTGCAAGTATATTATCCTATTTTACAAGATCTTGTTGAAGACCTTGATATATGTCTCAATCATAAGTATAGTGAATTTACAATTAGGGTGTATTTTTTTTGCTTTATAATCAAAAATCCAATTGATACATTTGGATAGTTGTGTCGTGGTTATTTGCAAGCCTTCTACTATTATTTATCAAAGTCACAAAGGTATCTAGGAGATATAATGGTGTAAGAGTTGTTGTGGAGGTTGGGAGTACCTTTGTAGCTGATGTGGCTATCATTACAATACTAGGTGTTCTAAATGTAAACACAATAAAACTTGAGACACCGTTGTCAAAGTGGAAAGAGGTGGCAATAGCAGAATTGAGAGTGGGCAATGAAAATAAGATTTCTTTATATTTTGTTAAAGTATTTTGACCAAATGTGCACTTTTGAGGAAAGATTGTACCAACTTCAAATAGTTGTAGCTATTTCTTGAATCTTGTCAAAGAAAATAGACATCATATTCTTGTATGCATAATTTTGGAAGAAAAGCTCCAAAACAAGAAAGTGTTTACAAGCTAGCAAATGAGGTGCTTCCTAACTCCATGCTTTCCAACTGACTATAACAAAACCTATGTTATCAAGTACTATTGTTTAGCTTGTTGTACCCAAAATAATTTTTTGCTTCAATAAGGCATTTTGATCAAAATGATCTAAATCATGTAAAATTGTTGTCAAAAGTTTGTTTTAGGTCAAACAAAACATAGGCTTTTTGTGGGTTTATGTCAAGGAAGATACTTGCAAATTTCTGAAAATTTGAAAATTAGGGTTTCATACCCCTGTTTTTAGGAAAACCCCTAATAATAGGACCTTTCTAGAATTAGTTGAAAATGATTTTGATAGGATAATTTGACTTCACGATCACACTGGTCAAATAAAAATCACCAAAAAGTTTGTTTTACTCTGGTGGGTCTACTTCACATTTACAAGAGAAAAGCTAGGACCTCCGCAGCCATTAATGGCAAATGGCCAGTACCAGGTATCAAAATCTAAGCCTCAAAAGCTTCAACGAAGAATCCATGGCGAAAGATGCTCTACGATGGAGGGGATTTTCAAAAGTGAAAAATACTGAAAATTGACTAAGTCTGGAAGATGCACGCCTTGCGACAAGGAAGAGGCTACGCAGTTAATGCCTTAGCCATTTTTCAAACACCCGTACACGCGGCATGGTGAAAGTGATTGCTAAGATGTACGCGTTCACATTGTCGATAACAATGCTCAAACCAGTCAAGCTACACGGCGAACGCAAAGCACGAAGAGATGAAGATTCTCAAAGAAGATGATGAAATTGCAGCCGAAAGCACCCTTGCTGGCTAGGGGCGCCCATGAATTCAAAAGGTCAAAGGCAGTCATCAAGTTTTTCCAAGACAATCATCTCCTTTGTGATTTTGTTGGCTTTTCGGCACATCGTCAAGCAAGATCACCTGATTCATCGATTGTCGGCAAATAGAGGCAAAGACGGAAGATGGTAGTTAAGTAAGGAAAAAGCGCCCCTGCTGGCTAGGGGCACCCATCATTTTGAACCACCTATTGAGGTTTTCAGCAACTGCTTTCTCCAAGGCATTTGTTCAACATCCTTTCAACTTCACGATCAATCCATTTGCAAGCAAACAGGACCTGTCAAGCACTCACAAATGAAGATCAAGCGTAAAACGCTAGAAGCAAAGGCAAAATGAAAGACATGGAGAATTCGCTAAGTGTTAAGGAAATTGCACCTTCCTAGAAATAGGCGCCTAGCTTTTTGAGTGGTTAGATGCAGTCTTCAAGCTCCGTAACCTCTAGGAAGTCCTTCGTCTTGATCAATCTCAATAATGACACCGTCGGAAAATTCAATAGATAAATCCAACATCTGATAATGAAGATCAAACTGGGGTTGTTCGTAGAAGTTTGCAAATTGAAAATGACAACACAAAAGGTCAAAAGCGCCCTTGCAAGCTAGGGGCGTCCATACTTTTGAGACCCCTAATCAACTTTCACAACTTGCAAAACCAGTCATCCTTTCCAGGACCGAACTGGTTATCCATCCCATGTTTCAGCACGTTCACTGGACTCATCAGTCATCGGTGATCTTAGATCAAAGCACTTAAGATCAAAATGGAGAAATTGAAGAGCACCCAAGAAACTGTCTAGTGAAAAATGCACCTTCTTGGGAAAAGGCGCCCAAGAATTAGAGGCATTAGATTTAGGTTTTGAGCTTTGCAGCTCCCGAGCACACTTCTTCAAAGTTGATTCAACTCTGCAATGGATCTATCAACAACACTTTAGGATCAACTGAGCAACTAGAATCAGGGATCAAACGTAGGTACTTCATCACAGAAAAAGAATGAAAAATGTTCAACTCCTCAACTTGGATGCCTAAAGTCAAACTACGCCTAGTTGATTGAAGTTGTCTACTTAGAAAGCCTATTCATGTCTAAAATGTCCCAAAATTGGTGGAAATCAGTTTTGTGAACTCCAGATCAGGCAAATTGACTCCTCAATCATGTGTTGGCTCCTAAACTTGATTGATTCAACATCAAACACTATATATCAAGCCTAGGCGTCATTATGCATTATCTTTCTTTGCAGGATGAAGCTCAAGAATGAATATTTTTCTCTCCAAACATCATTTGAAGATCTGACAGAGGACTTTCTCAACGTTCTTCATGTTTTCAAGAACAAGTTGCACAGAAGAGCAGTTAATCAAAGGTTACATCTCCAGGCGTGATTTTCTTGAAGATCCAGAGAGGCAGTTTATAACTTCCAAACTTCTTCCCCTCTTTTTCTTCTATTCTTGTCTTAGATCTTCTTGCATGTCCAAATAAACGGCAATTATTCATAGATCTAACCTTTTGGGTATGATTAGCACAACAGTTTCAACAAATCCCACATTCCAAATTCTTCCAGAAAAAGTTGCCCTGCCGCCCCTATTTTTTAGGGTTTCCAAAAAAGTCATAAATTTGAAAATCAAACAAACTTGGTTTGTTTAGCTTTGAAGTGCCTACAATACCCATGTGTCAGATTTTTTCGAAAAAAATAAGCCTCTGCTACTTCTGAAACCTCTGCCCCGAAGGGCTCTTGCATGTACAAAGAAAAGTAACTTTTTGGAATTTCTGACATTCTGGGTCCATTCAGAAAATTATTCTCAGCAAAACCCACATCTCATATTTTTTCACAAAAATTACCCCTCGGTAAGGCTATTTTAGCAATTGTAGAAAAGTTGTCTGAATAGTATAGTGTGCCCAGTCAATCTTCAAAGTTTTCATAATGCAGTTCTCCTAGGTCGAATACAAGACCAAAACGTTCTTCGTTCATGACTTCCTAAAAACGATAGACACCGATCTGCACCAAGCACACCCAGAGATCAACTCAGAAAAGTTGGAAGGCATAGACTAATGCACATTACAGAACATCGAGCAATCCGGATTGCTTGAGGCAGCGTCAATTCCCATCTCAGCATAGAGCATGGAATTTGTAATAGTTTGTGTTAGGCACTACAACCCTACCACACGAGAGATTCGATCAGTGGATGGGCGAGTGATATGCAACCTCAATCCTATGGATATCGAAAGGTGCTTCACCATTCCACCATGTGCAGCAAACATAGCCATATCTATGAGAGAGTGTGAAAAGGCATTTGATGCATCAAAAGACAAGTGTTAGAAGAGGATGGCAGAAAAATGGCTTAAAGAGAAAAGAGCCAACTTGCCGAAGAATGTAGGACGTGGAGAGTTCAGAAATGAATATGCAGTGATGATCACTCTACTCAACCATATCACTGGTCAAGAAGAGGCGAACAAATTTCAGTCATGGATCTACTATGTCATCACCAAAATTGTGAGCAACAGAGAACATTATGATTGGCCTGCCCTAATCAGTGATACCCTCCACAAGTAGATGACCAGTTTCTTAGAGGCTCACAAATTTCACATGTGTTCATATCTCGTATATCTGATAGCCTTCCAAGGCCAGTTTAGAGTGTTGAACAATGTGGGAACTTTGGGTGTGCAAAAGGTCCACGAGTATTTCTCGCAGCTTGAGTTCACACAATCAAAAAGACATTTCAAGCGAGTAAATGATCTCTTCTTGATGCGCACCGTGAGAGACCTCAATCATGAGTTGCATATGCGCATCTCACCAGCAGCCAAGGAGGCAATGGTAGATTGGGCGGATTGGTTCATCTAGTTACCCACTTTCACCTACATCCACATGTATGGTACTCAGGTCATCCTCCCATGTTACCTCGCTATCCATCAGATAGGATGGTCTTCATGGAATTCTTGTGGCAGTTACACAGGGTACATTCTCTTATGCGTCACAAACACAAGACAACCACAAACTTTCCTTTTGAGATGGGACTTTACAGGTGCAAGATAGCGACTGATGCCAAGACCATGGGCCAGGAGATGGTGACACTTAACCTTGAGTATCTCATCAAAAGATGGTCATATGATCCTTCGGGTCACTATGCAACACGCCTTGGTCAATACTCTTCACACAAGTCTTCTATGGAGGACTATTGGTTCAACTGTGAAGATGAGTTCAAAGTACGAAGACGCAATTACAGCCAATTTAGACTTCCACAAATTGTTGACTTCATGTCAGAGGACGTGGAAGGACTATCCGATGATGATGGGGAAGTTATTCTTCCCTCATTCTTCATAGATCGGGTTGACTCACAACCTCTTCGAATAGTGGACTAGTATGCCAAGGAAAGTACGTCTATTGAGGAAAGAACCAACAGAGTTGTCAGAAACAGCCAGCTCTACTTGGACAGTAAAAGGACAAGGTAGTTATTCCCCGCATAGAGCCACCATCGGTTCATTCTTCACTACCTTCCACATCAAGGGCTAAGCCCAGATAGAAGACATCGAGTAACCCTCCTAGAGGAGCCAGAATGCCAAGTCATACAAGGGGAAAAATGCCGATTGTGGATACAAATCAGCAAGAGGTACATTTGGAGATAGCCACAAACATCGCTAAGCCAGTCATGGAAACAGTTGCAGCTGAGACAGTACCAGAGATGGAAGCAGAGCTTACCATTCTGCCACCACCACAATAGTCGCCGATCCATATTGACTTAGATTAGTCATCACGTGACACTGCAACACAATCCCACTCGTTAGGAATTCAAAGGCCTAACATCCATCCTTCCAGCGAGGTTAGTCGAGATTCATCTTGGCTTGAGAATCTCCTAGGAAGGAAGAGAGAGAGGCCATCCTACCAACTGGACTTCACGGAATTTGACCATGTCCCTCAGGACATGCCAATGAAGAAGCCGAAGAAGCCGGTCCATGTGGGAAAAAATGTTGTCAATGAGATTGTCATTGAGGCTGTTGCGCCACCTGAAGACAGAAATGCTAATGAGGTAGACGTTGATGACTTCACTTTGTTGAAGGTCAACCTTGGCAAGACCACGTGTCAGGTTGAGGCGGTTCTCCTTGAAGTTGCATCAGTGAGTGTCAAAGAAAGAATGGCAAAGGAGGGTAAAGACAATGCAGCCCTAAAGGCTGAAAACCAACAATTGCAACTGTATATATCCAACTTGATGCATGGTACATTAAACATCTCTGCCTTGCCTCTACAAATGTTGGAGCTCCCTGCAGAACATCAGTTAAGTCAGCTAATCCAATATGGAAAGCACTTGAGGGATCAAGTGGAAGAGTTCGTCATTAGGGGCCGGTGTATACTTGTAGAGCTGTACTAGCTAAGGTGCAGAGCCCATGACCTTCACGCGAAGATTCACGAATCAAAGTGAGATACAACAGAGAAGAGGCCTGTGGACGAGATCACTCTCTTAGACTTGCAGATGGTGTACAATTCAGTTACCACAAAGAACAAGCAACATCTTTACACTTGGAAAGAACAACTTGCATACAAAGTGAAAGCTTATGATCTATGTGGAATTGATTGAGTATTGACAGATTGTGGCAGGTGTTATCAAGTTCGTAAGAACATTGGTAACATCTATCCCTTGCCTTTACCGGCATGAAGGAGGTGCATACGTTGAGCTAGCTGAGGTACAAACATAGTTTCAGGATCTCATTCGTAATAGTTTCTGCGGTGATCCTGTTGACTACAAGTTAAGTCAGATCGCAGCCATGTCGACAAAGCTAGATGACATAGCTTCCAAGACTATTGAATATCAAGAGCAGATTGTGGGTGGTGAGGAAATGCTGCAACGACACGTCATCATCTTGCGAAGTATCAGTTGTCTTGATGCAAAGGCAATCAACAACTGGTTAGAGGAATTGTTGACTCGAGGTGATAAGGTGTAAACACCCAGTTAGGGCGTCCTACCCCTCCAAAATAGCATTTATGACAATAGGAGTTAACCTAATGCCTCTTTCCAAGTTAACTCACTATGCCACTAATCATGCACGTCTATTTCCACTGATTATGGATGTCTATTTTGGAGACACTTTTGTATATTGGAGTTCTCTTTTAGTTTAGAATCAATTAACTGAAGTAGACTTCCCAGTTAACTATTAGGTTGCCTACTTTTAGACACAGGAATAAATCTTGCAGATTGGCAAGAACTAAGTGTTCACTCAAGGAGATTTTAGTGTTGCCCACTCCTTTGAGCTTCTATAAATAAGAGTCTTGAGCTCATTGTATTTTAACTTTACTTCACGGCAGCAAAACGCTGAGCTAAAAAGCCTTTGACTTTGTCCACTTAGTATATGTTCTTGAATTGTATTTGTTATAGCTAAACGTTGAGCATAGCTTGCGTTCTTTCTATTCAGATTGGAGTGTTCAATCTATGTTCATGTTCTATTGGTTGCTCGCTTCTTGTGCGATTGTCTCTTTGACACAAGTTGCTGTCCCAAAGTGTAATCTTTAATCGAAGTTGAGATAATAAATCAAGAGAGCTACCTTTCCTTTGATCCAAAAGTCTCAAGAATCTATCATTGTATGTTGTTTCCAATAATCTTTCTTTCAATCTACACCTTGGAAAGAGCATTGTGCCTTGAGAATTTAGAGAGTAGGATTATCGTCATATGTTGTTTCTTGTAGTCTACCTTTCAGCCTACACCTTGGAAAGAGCACTATGCCTCCTTGGGAATCCTGAAATCTAGCCTACCGTTTGATGATTACTTGCATGAGTTCTATTTCAGTGTAAATCTGGAAATTCAAAGCCTTCGGATGCATTCTAAGAGACAGTTCGTCCAAGTGATCGAACCATTCCATTCCTACTCCTATATCCTCTTGCTTTGTTTTTCTAGAGGAAATAGGATAGATTAAAAGTTAGCCTAGTTGTAGTTAAGATTTGCAGAAACCAAAGAAAACCTTAGCTGCAGCGCATTGTGTTTATGCACCCTTGTGCCTTGCCACTAAGTAAAAAAAGATAAGGACTCAATCCATTTTACTTTTATGCAACCATCAACAAAAGAGGGAGCTTCCCTTCCTAATTTGAAGAGCAGTTAATTATGTGCATAGCTATCCGTTTCCAATAAGCACTCCAAAGGTGTTAATTGAAACGCCAACATAGCTCATAATCCTCGTATGGATACAATTCAAGTCTTAGTACGCCCAAGGTGCCTAAGTGGCACCCTAGGCTAACCCAAGCCATACTAGGCCGAACCCAAGGGTACCCACAACGCCTAGGGCTCAAAACTTCTTTTTTTTTAACATTTAAAAAAATCCTAAAAGCATTTGGTCACACTAAAGTGGGGGAATAACATATTTTTCAACTCATTTGAGAAACACAAAAGACCAAAACTATATTTCTTTCCTCCAAACTGCCATGTTGGGTTTTGAAGGTTGGTTCATATTTTTTGAAAGTGGGGGACTACAAAAGAGTTAAACCTACCAACATAGGAGAAATAATTGCACAAAGAATATTTAACCATCAAAGGTGAGTAAATCTTTCATTTTTTTCAAGTTTTGAATAATTTTTTTGAAGATTTTACAAAAAAAATTAAGTTTTGATTTTTTTTTTCTTTTTATGCATAGCAAGGAGTTATAATGCTGATTTTTTTTAATTTTTATAAGTTGTAGGGTTGTTAATTTGTATTTTTTTGTTTTAGATTCATACAAAATGGCTGGTAGTTCTAGTTCAATTGCCCCAAATGCAAAGAGTTTATTTAAATTTGATGTATCGTCACCTCTTTGGCAATATACGACAATGATTGAACAACTTGATGATGGGGGTTATCTTTACCATTGTAATCAATGTGCAAAAGAGTATAAGAGCTTGTACTCTCAAGTGAAAGCTCACTTCTACACTATTCCTTTAAAGGGAATAAGAGTTTGTCCTTGGCCAAATAAAAAAAGGATTTCAAAGCATCAAATATTAGTTTATATTAAATAACAAGAGGATGCCAATATAGCAAGACATAGATCAAAGGAAAGAGCACATCCTCTTGGCAAGAAAAGCTTGCACAAACCTCCTAGTGGCTTATCACAACCGACTAGTCCACGTCCTTTCATGCAATTGCCACCATCTTTTGGAGAAGAAAATGTTTCAACTTCATATAAAAGAGGCCCATTGGATATGGTGATGGCCATTTCCAATACACGTTTGGATTATATTAGTCTTGGGTATGAAAAGGTGTGAACCACCTTATTGGCAAAGGAGAAAACATTAGTAGAGGCATCATTGTAATGTCCCCTTTTCGGTCCTAAGCTTTCCAGTGGTTGTTAGCCTATTTCCGAAGTCCCGTAGGCTATTCAAAGGCATTTCAGGGGATTCCAAGATTCTTGGAGATTCTTGTCAACATTTCAATCTAGGTTTATCTAGATTTTTTGTGATCCTCGATGGGCAATAACTACTATTTTTAGCAAGTCACAACTACATCTTATATTGGGCTAATTTTGAATTTGGACCAATGTTCCACGGGGATGCGTCCTCCCAAAAAACCCTACATTTCCTAGATGTCCCTATCTCGCAGACTTGGGGACTTGTGGGAGACGTCCCCCCACCAACCTGCCACTAGTGCCACCATCCCACCACCAACGTCATCTCCAAGACGCCGCTAAGACTTCGAGGATGTCGAGGTGTCCTCAATATGTCTAGGGGACTCCTAGTTGTCTCCAAGATGTATAATTCTTATACTCATACATTTTTTATAACTATTTTTTCAAGTACTATATGTATTTCAGTGCCCTACCACCACCCCACCACCGTCCCCCCATTGTGCCCCCGCTGTCCCCAAACTTAGGTCCTTCATCCTCTCATCCCCAAAACCTATACCCACATCCCCCTATTAGGAAACTCCGTGGAAAGTGCTAATTTTAGCAATGGTTCTAGCAGCAATTCAGCGCAATTTTTCTATGTGATAATCCCTCGAATTTTATCAGCATGGATAAGACAACATAGAAGGCCAACCTCATGTTGTGGGAGTAAAATAAAATATTAAATAAATACCTGGCCGACTTAAGAAACTTAAATATAAAATAAAATATTAAATAAATACCTCGCCAACTTAAGAAGCTTAAATCAATAAAAGAATGGAATCGCTTATATTAAGAAGTAATTGAAGATACAACGATTCATTTAGGAGGCGACTATTTGAAAGGAAGCGATTAAAGTTTAAGGAAGATTACAACTAGAAAGAGGCAAACTATTGCAAGAGGTGTTAGAAAGTGACGTCTCCCTTCATAGAAGTATATGTAGAATATGGAATTGAGAGAGGAAGGCATCAATTTGGAAATCTGAAGAAGTAACACATTAGTGTAAGCAGATCAAGTTGCTCCTAGGGAGCAATTGGTCAACAATTCAGGCTGCTCATTCATAAGAAGAAATCAGACACCCAGCCACTAATGATTCGCATGATTTAAAGGACATTTATAGCAGAAACAGTGAACAAGGCACCGTTCTGCCCAATCTGCATATGCATGTGACTAGTTGAACAATTCAGAAATAGCATCCATTTATGGTGTCTAATCTGCACATTTAAACAAGTTTAGTTGCAGAATATATATCAGATTTTATATCTGATACTTCTTATTTCTATCAGCATATTCATACGAGTATATATATGTATATCACTCTAATAATCAGTTGAGTATAGTTTATAAGATTACATCTTGATCAAATTAAGGTTTGCCATTTGAATTATTATATCTGATCATACCTACATCTTAGACTTAAAGGATAAATCAAGTTGAATCTATAAGGGGACATCACATTCTATTTCTAGCAATGATGGCAGTTTCCATTGTTGAGCTCTGTCAATTTTGGCAGTTCAGTGCTTCCACTGCCCTTGGAGTTCATAAAAGGAAAATATTGCAACTTAAGTTATAAAGTTATAAGTTCGAAAAAAGGCAAGTTATAACTTAAGTTTATTAGGCTCACTTTCGTACACCACGCCTAGGAAAGTGAACTTAAAGTTGTTTCAAAAGAGGGGCTTGAACTTGGACGCCCAAAAGGTGGAATTAAGCAAAATTAAAATGAAATTACATTTCCCAAGGATGGTGTCCCTTTTGGAAGGAAAGACAATTCAAAATTGGAACCCTATTTTCTATTTAAACCGTTCAAAGCTCTCATTTGAGAATGTTGAGGATTTGATAACAAAGTGTTGCCGACATGATGTTGGAATTATCCAAGGCCTTGAGGACGAAAACCCTCAATGGTTGGTTCTAGTTTCGGAGTTGAAAGATACTCCCTAGCTGGACTGGTGTAGCTTCATTTCAAGAGCTTCCATTGGGCTTACTAGTGATGTTTTATAGTTTGAAGTTTGGTTGATGATTGCTTTGGTAATTTCTAGTATTGTTTGCATATGGTTGAATTATTTCAGTACAGATTGGAGCATTTTGGAGTGTTGTTTCAGGCTTCGCTGTTGTCGGTGTGTACCTTTCCATAGCCTAGTTGCTTCACGTTTGTACTCACATTGTTTGAAGGTTGGAAGATCTTTTTGTGGATATTAGACTAATGGATTGCTAGGCTTTGGGCACCCCATTGCTCAAAGTTGCAGATTTTTAGAAGGAGATTCTGATTTTTACTAGTTGTTCGCCCCCCTAGTTAGCTCGTACAGTTTGGCATGGTGGTGTTTTTATGTAGTTGCTGCTGTCCGTTCACTTTGGGGTTGCAAACTTGTCTATATCTTGGCGCCTAGCATAGTATTTGGCTTTGCAAGTGTTTGGGAGAGTCTCTATGGCATTTGGGTGAAGTTATGTTCATTGGATGGTTGCTGATTGGTGTTTCCAGCTTGCTGTTCACTTTGTATCAGACATGAAACTTTGCATCAAACCTGTAGCAGCGATGTTCTAAACCATCTTTAGTCACTTGGGGTCTTCCTATTGAGGTACTATTGTTATGTTTTGTGGGAGAGTTCTTATATTCTCATTGTGGCATCATTTGGGGGAGTTATGCTTCAAGTTCTTATCATTTTCCTAGTATAACCACAGCATATGATGTTTTGAAGCATTTATATATTGAGCTCATTGTAACAACTTTGGTAGTACCATTGGTGATTTTTCTCTTGTACTTATTTGCTACTTACCCCACTAAATAAGTGGTGCTCTCACTGAACAAGCGGTTGAGCTTTCTTACTTTCATGTCATTTCTAACCCCACCGAATAAATGGCGCTCTCACTAAATAAGTGATTAAACATTCTTTAGTTTTATGTTATACCTGCTGAACAAGCGGAGGATCTCTCTTGATTGGTCAGCTTGCTGCCAAGTGCTTTGCTTTGTTGTAATTCCCGCTGAATAAGCGGATGGTTCATTTCATGCACTTGGTTTTACATACTCACCCCACTGAACAAGTGGTTTTCTTTAGAAGCACATAATTATAACCTTACCACTATATGCTCTCACCTTATCCACATTGGGATCTGGGTGATCAAAAAATGGAAGGGTGTTTACTTCAGTTGCTTATCATTGTTATGTTTCCTAAGATTGTCCAAGTTGCAAATTTGAAAAAATTAAGGGTGGGTTATTACCATAGTTACAAGACTCACCCAAACTCAGCGAGTACTTGCGAGTCTCGAGGCAGGTGGGGCTTGGCAAGTCCCAGAGACTCGGATGTCGAGTACTCGTTGAGACTCACCAGACTCGCCGAGTCCCGTGCCAAAGACTCGACCGTCACTATGGGCTTGAGTTGCAAAAAAACACATTTTAAAGTTTCTTTTTTCTTTTTTTTCTTTTTGCTTTTATACTTGCCTCTATTCCTCCAAAAGGCACTTCATTTCATTTTCAAGCCAAGTAAGAGAGAAAAAAGAGAGAAGAGGGCCAAAACACATTTGCATTGAAGGAAAATCAGCAAAGAGATTGAGCACCAAATGCTTATTGAATCGCATTTGTGCAGGTTTGTAGGTGATTTTGCTGCATCTAGAGGAGTCTACAAGGGATTGGAAAGAGATTTTCATTGATTTCAAAGAAGATTGAAGAGGTATGTTTGAGTTTTGAAGGTTTTTTTTTTGTTTTTTTAACCAAAACATCATTTCTCTTTTTTTTTCTTCTTTGTTTTTTCTATTTTGTTTTAGTGAAACAAAGAACAAGTTACAAATAAATACAAACCCTCGGTGTGTGTGTTTAAGTTTTTTGTTGAACAAACCGTAGGCATTCTTGCCAAAAAAAAAAAGTTTTATAGTTGCAAACTTGCAAACCCTAGGTTTTTTAGTTTAATTATAAATTATACTTTGAATGCTATTTTTTTAAAATTTATGTGTTATTGCAGCATTGTTTATATCTATAAATTGTCTCCATCATATTCACCATGTCTCAAAGTAGAAGAGATCCTTGTTGGAAACATGCCATTATTACCTTTGGGCAACAAAAAGAAGTACAATGTTTTCATTGCAAAACAATTTTTCTTGGGGGTGGCATTAATAGATTGAAATACCACCTTGCACATATATCGGGCCGAGATGCTAATCCTTGCACAGAGGCCCCTACTAAGGTAGTGCGTGAAGTGCAAGTGCAATTGGAAACCTTTGAGCAACAAAAAGAGTTAAAAAAGAAGCAAAAAGAGGAGATGGCAGCCGTGTGTGGAGTTGGAGATTCGAGTTCTTCCATGCCTCCAATTCCTCCACAGTCTTCACCTTTAGTTGTTGGTAGTGGTAGTGGCAGTGGCAGTGGCAGTGGTAGCGTTAGCATTGGGCCTAGAGTTCGTGGATCTAGGCTGGATTCATATATTTTTCCACGCACTACTCCGAGTTCCCAACCATCTCTTGACAGCATGGGTTTGAACAAGGATAAACATGATGCAGCCAAAGCTGCAATTGGAGACTTCTAGTTTTATTGCGGCATTCCATTTCATGCAGCCAGATAATGATTCATATATTTTTCCACGCACTACTCCGAGTTCCCAACCATCTCTTGACAGCATGGGTTTGAACAAGGATAAACATGATGCAGCCAAAGCTGCAATTGGAGACTTCTAGTTTTATTGCGGCATTCCATTTCATGCAGCCAGATAATCCTTCTTTTGTATTGTTTTAAAATATATAGCTTGTTGCTTGATAGTTGATTCTTTATCTCTTGAATTTTATTTTTAGAGCTATGTTGAATTCAAATTGAAATTATACATTTTTCAATACTAATTACTAACTTAATTTAATTTATTTGTGTTAGGTCTCCATATTGGTAAAATATGATTGATGCAGTTACTATTTGTTGGGAGGGGGGGCAGGGGGTTCAAATCCCCTAATGGTGAAGAGATAAAAGGCCTCATTTTGTCCCCAAAAGTGGCTGATGCGGAATCCAGAATAGAGGAGCAGAGAGAAATTTGGAGGACGAAGGGTTGCACCATCATGACTAATGGTTGGACCGATAGAAGAAATAGGACATTGCTCAACTTTCTTGTTTCTTCCTTAGGTAAATCTTTTACTTCATAAAATGCATTGCTTTAGTTATTAACAATCAAGATTTTAAATTTATATTTTATTGAATCATTTATTTTGTTTCTTTTTCAAGTGGTACTGTGTTCATTAAATCTATTGATGCATTCAGCAACACCAAAAATGTTGAATTCCTTTGTAAGGCTTTGGAGGGTGTCTTGGCTGAGGTAGGGGAGGAGAATGTGGTGCAAATAGTCACGGATAATGCAGCAAATTATGTTGCTGCAGGTAGACTATTGATGGATAGGCACCCACCATTGTTTTGGATACCTTGTGTCACTCATTGCCTTGACCTCATATTGGAGGATCTTGGAAAGCTTGACTGGATCAAAGCATGTGTGGAGACCGCAAGGAATATTTGTAAATTCATATATAATCATACATGGGTCCTCAACCTTATTAGGCAATACACAGGGCAAAAGGAGTTGGCTCGCCCTGGGATAACACACTTTGCTACCAACTTCATCACTCTATAATCCTTATTGCAGTCAAAGGGAGCTTTGAGGCGGATGTTTGTTAGTGAGGAGTGGTCTCCCTCAACATATTCTAAGACATATGCAGGGGTGAATGCATCAAGTTGGATTTTTGATGAGCAGGGATTTTGGGTGCCTACTAAGAAGATTGTCAAGGTAAATGTAATAAGTAATTAGTTTAATAATTCTACATTATATTTTCATTTATTTTATTTGCTTATTTTTGTTGACTCTTACTTATGTCAATGTTTCATAATAATTGTAGGTCACAAAGCCTTTAGTGGTTCTATTACGAGTTGCCAATGGGGAGAATCTCGCAATGGGCTACATATACAAGGGCATGGATAGGGCCAAAGAGGCCATTAGATCCATTTATGGGGGAGTTGATAGTAAGTATCGCCCCATTTGGGAGATCATTGATAGACGATGGCACCTCCAGTTTCACAAGCCCCTACACGCAGCAACATATTTTCTCAATCCGGCATTCCAATTCCGCAAAGAATTCAAGGCGGATGAGGAGGTTTTGAGTGGGCTCTACACAAACATTGAGAGGATGTCTGATTCTCATGTTGGAGCCCAAATTGTTGCTGAGATAGAGATTTTCAAACTTGCACAAGGAGATCTCTTTGCAAGAGATATATGCAAAGATACTCGATCGACATTGCAACCAGGTAAAAATTTATTAAGGGCATAATAGTAGTTTAAAAATTACCACTTTTCAATCTTTTATATTCAATGTTCATATTATAATTAAATATTCACATTTCAGAATGAGATTTATTTTTGTTCTTTTTCTCATCTCAGATGCATGGTGGGAGAGATTTGGTGCTAAAGTACCAAATCTTCAGAGGATTGCGATTCAAGTGTTGAGCCAACCATGCAGTGCCTTGAGTTGTGAGCGCAATTGGAGTATGTTTGAGCACATACACTCCAAGAAGTGCAACAGGTTGTCAGTGCAGAGGTTGAATGATCTTGTTTATGTTCATTACAACCTGCGCCTTCGCAATAGACAGATATTGGGCACTGACTTGTCACCCATCATGTTGGAGGAGGTTGATCCACAATCATATTGGATCACTGAGGCCAAGGATCCTGTTTTTACCGATGAGGACCTTGATTAGGTTGACCAAGTGGATCGAGAGGCAGAGGCAGCAGCCATGGCAAAGGAGAAGGATAAAGCACGAGGAGACACCTTGAATGTTGGTTTGGGTGCCTCTGAGTCTAACACTGAGACACAAGCAGAGATGATAGCTGCAACATCATCCAGGACCTATCTTAGACGTCTACACAAGAGGACTAACGCTTAGAGCCTTAGTGATGCAGGTTCCTTTGAGCCATAGACTTATAGCTTTTGTTTTACTTTTGTTATATGTTTGGAACTTTTGATGCCATGGATTTCATATTCCATGAGTATTGTATACATTTCACAACATTTATATATCTAAATTCTAACTGTTTAAACTCTTACAACTGTTATTGGTATTAACTATTAAGTAATTACTTATTTCCTTCAGCTAAAATTTCCATTTATACTTATGTGATCTATATATGTTTGTGTATAGGATCATAGTAGTTTCTATTTCATGATGTTATTGTGTATTTAAGGTTTATTTACTAAAGGGTGCATGAAACAAGCTTTAAATCCTTAAAAATATCTGAATTTCTTGGGTTTTTCTATTTGCCGAGTCTTGGGCGAGTCTGGGCTCCGAGTCCGAGTAAAAAATCGGCTTGCCAAGTCCGAGGCAAGTCTGAGTCTTGTAACACTGGTTATTATAGTGGAATTAGAGCTGGTTTTCCTACCAGCTTGTGCTTTTGACACATGCCATGCAACAATATCATCTATGAGTGAAAGAGAAAGAAGGTATTACGATAGAGAACAGAAGAAAAATCAATGGCAACCTCCACCAATTCTAGAAGGAGAAAGAGTTTCAAGGATTCTTGAGATCCATTCAAATTCTTCTAGAGACAATGACAATTCAGTTGAGGTTATGGCAAAAAAGGGGAAGGCACTAGGCCAACCCGAAAATCCAGATGAAAGAACAGAGAGAAAGTTTGACATTATGTTGGACATGATGTCGCAGTTGTTGGCAAAGATGAACCAAGGTATTCCACAAGTTAGCCATGTGCCACAAGGTGAAACTAGCTCCACCGACCAGTCAAACACGGGTTGACACACTACTACAGTAGTTTTAGGGTATTTTCCTAGACCATTCCAGCCCACATTCACACATAGGGATGAGCCACCGGGTGCTCAAGAGGAGCAAGTACCTTTGGTAGATGAAGTTAGGACAGCCTATATGAAGTATGTTTCTCTACCAGCTGAGATTCGTGAGTTATTGACCTTGGATCAGTACCTCCACCAATGGAAGAAATGGGGTGGAAGAGTGGAGAACCGAGGGCCACTAGTGCAGAGAGATTTCCAAAATGCTTTGGGAAAGGTAACACCGACACTCTATGATGGGAGTGATAAGTGCATGGCTAGAGCTTGGGTGCAAAAGCTGGATAATTACTTGTCACTGAAACCCATGCTTGAAGATGAGGCAATCAAATTTGCCACTAAAACCCATGCCAGAAGTTGGATAATTACTTGTCACTAAAACCCATGCCAAAAGATGATGCAATCAAATTTGCCACTTTGCATCTTGATGGAGCAACTCATGAATTGTGGTATCATGACCTTATCACACTTGGCCATTATTTGATTACCACATATGATGAGTTCACCAATAAACTCATCGAGAGGTTTGATAAAAAAGGATCTTGAAATACATTTTAGAGAGCTTGCATAGCTGAAGCAGTTTGGTTCACTTGACACTTACATTTTAAAATTCCAGAGACTTTCCATCATGGTTCTTGGTATCATGGAGAAGAGACTTGTAGTCCTTTTCAGTGAGGAGCTAATGGAGCCATTAAAGGGTTGGGTTAAAGCTTTTGACCCACCAACTCTTCATGAAGTGATAAGGAAGACAAGAAGCATGGAAGAGCAAATTTCCACCTAAGACCTTTCCGCATGATAGAGATAAGAGGCATGACAAGAAGGAGAACACGCAGCCCAAGGAAGCACCCGCAAAGAAGTTGGAGGAAGACTACAAAAAGCAGCTAAGGAAGAAGAATCTTTGTTTCACATGCAAAGAGCCATGGGCCCCAGGTCACAAGTGTTAGAAAAAGGGGAAGAACCATTAATTGGAGGCCTATTCAGCTGATAGATCAAAATCAAAAAATTCAGACCAACAAGCTGAAGCAGAGGAAAATGAAGAAGGTTCAAAAGAAGAGATTGGGAAAGTGAATGAGAGAGGTGGCACTCTTGCAAGGATTTCTAGCCTTCAAAGAAGTAATTCTTTCAAACTTAAGAGGGTTGTTGAAAGGGCAGCAAGTTGTTGCTCTAATTGACACTAGTGCTACACATAATTTCATTGACAAAGATATTGTGGCACAACGTGGGCTTATTGTGACCTTTTCACACATCACCCCATTCAAAATGGGGACCCCCCTAATTTTTGCTCCATTCTGGTCTTTTGGCTTTGGTTTTGTCTCTCTCTCTGTGTCTCTCTCATTTCTGTCTGTCTCTCCGGGAATGTGCCCGTCTTTGAGCTTAAACTGGAAATTTTGGCTAAGTCTGTAGAATTAGGGTTTTGAATCTTCCGGCCAGTTTTAAGTCAAATTGGGTGAGCGAATTAAAGTCTGAGCTTGACACTGCGTCCAGAGCACCTTAAGCTGCTTGCCATCAAATTTTGAGTTGAATCCGACAACTTGTATTTTTAGCAGTCTGGGCATCGAAGCCATTTTCAGGGTTTGCATGCGAAGCTTTTCGATGCATGTCTAGAGAATATTTATGGGTTTTCCGAGACCTACGCAGTGATATAACATGCAAAATGAGATGATAACTTTCAACAATCTTGTCTTCGAAGGCTATTTTTAGGGTTTGCATGTTGGAGTCTTCAACGCATGTCTGGATATTCTTTGTGGGTGTTTCGGGAGCTTCGCAGTGATGTAACATGCAAACCAGGATCAGGACCTTTTTGCGAAGTTGTCTTTAGAGGCTATTTTTAGGGTTTGCATATTGGATTTTTCAGTGCATGTCAACATATTCTTCATGGGTTTTTCAAGAGCTACGCAGCAAGGTAACATGCAGACAGAGTTGATCACTTTTCAGGAACTTACTATTTTTAGCAGGTGCTCGCATGCAATCCAGTTTGTTGGGTTTTTCTGGGTTTTTTGAGATCTCTCGGGCTATGTGACATGCAAACACATCCGGCAACTGATTGGTCACTTTTTCAGACACTTACTATTTTTAGCAGGATCACTCCGACAGTTGCCCAACATTTCAACGTCACGAACAGAGTGACATACAACAGAAACGGGGTCAAACGGAGATCATTTGATCGACATGTAGGTCAGATTAGGGTTTCGAGCTTCGAGACCTAAAATGAGGGGTCAAACACCAAAATCTCTGAAAACCGATGTATCCCATTGCGATCAGTATCTTTTAAGGAGTCCACTGGTAAAATTTGAAGGCAATATGAGCACTTACTATTTATAGTAAGTCGCTTCTCAAACAGGGTATAAATAGCAGGTCAGTCAACCCACGAGGAGCCCAAGGAACAAATTCCACGTCAAACAAAGTTGTAGAAGTCCTGAAATCAAGCAATTACTATAAATAGTAAATCACCTCCAGAAACAGGCTATAAATAGCAGGTCAGCGCAAGGCACCAGTGTGAACGGGTCAATTAGATCATGAGGACCCTGTGGTGTAAATTCCAAATCAATCCAAGCTACAGAAGTATGAAAACCAGAGGCTTACTAAATATAGTAAAACAAGGGCGAGCAAGCTGGTAAAGTGGCTAAGTCTTGGAAAATTCTTGCATGACCCCTAATATGCGCCCAACTTATGGTAGGCTGAAGAAAGAAAAATTTGTCTAAGTCTTGAAATTCCTGCATGACCCCTGATATGTGCCCAATGTAAAGGAGGAAGAGGAAAGTATGTATGGCGTTGGAAAGGAAATTCCTCCTAGACCCCCTAAATGCGCCCATGCTAGAGGCTAGCTTCGGAAAAAAAATTCTAAGTCTTGAAGTTCCTCCTAGACCCCTGAAATGCGCCCATGCTTGAGGCTGGCTGGGGAAAAATATACTAAGTGTTGGAAAATTCCTACAGGGGCCTTGAAATGCACCCACCTTGCCATGGGAGGACATTGAAAAAGTTTCTAAGGCATTTGAATTCCACCTCCCTTAGTGATATGCGCCCAACCTTGAGAGAGGGTAATGAAAATTTCTAAGGCATTACAAGTTCCTCCTAGACCCCCTAAATGCGCCCAAATTTGATGGTGGTGAAAAATTTTCCAAAGGTGAAAATGGAAGTGCTACCTTACAAATGCACCAAGTCAAGATGGAAGCCTAGAGAAAATGTCTAAAGCGTTGCAAATTCCTTCATCACCTATCAAATGCGCCCAAGATGAAGTTAGCTCAAGGATGAAGAAATTCTTGTTGACCCCCTGATATGCGCCCAAAGTTGTTAAAGGTGATGGCTTTAAAAAGTTTCTAAGTGTAAAAAGTTCCTTCTACCCCACTCATATGCGCCCAAAGTTGTTAAAGGTGGTGGCTTTCAAAAGGTTTCTAAGTATGAAAAAATTCCTCCTCCACCTTGTAAATGCGCCCATGTTAAAAGGGAGATGGTGATAAAATATTTAAGGCATGGAAATTCCTTGACCACCCCAAGAATGCGCCAGCTTCATGAAGTTAAATAAAATTTTCCAAGGCAAAGCAAGAGAAGAAATATGCCCAAAGAGGAAGAGTGAGAATAAACTTTGATGATGAGATATTTTTCTAAGGTACAAAATTCAAAAATTAAATGTACCCCTTTGTCTATAGACACATGAATTCTACATTTTCCGAGGGGAATTTTCTTCTGGGTACTAGATATCTTCGACAAGGAATTGATTTTAAAATTTTCCACACCTTGCCAAGAATTTTAAGATGGAGATTTTACTCTGGCACCTGATTATTGAAATTTTCTAAGTAAAAAAAATTAAAATTTTCCTAAGGCAAGGAAAGAAATGTTGTTGAAAATAAAAATGCCTTGACTTGTGAAATTGGAGCCGGATGCCTAGATAATATTTGATCAAATTTCTCATGAAAATAATCTTCCTGAGCAAGACACAGATAAAACAAAAGTATCAATGCCTCAGCCAGTGAAACGAATTTCTTAAGGAAGCCATTGAATTTAATATTTTCAAAAGGTGATTTCAAAAGGCTAAAGTGAAGTACACCTATGCCATAGAGGTGAATCTTTTTGAAATTCTAGAAGGTCAAATGTCCCAGATGCCAAGTGTTGCAGCTGCCAAAGGAGGGAAATTCGAATTCTTGCAGTGGAGGAGTGGAAACTTAATGACCCGGCCAAAATTAGCTTCTTCTAGAAATCGACTTAGCTATAAGAATTGAGATGATTTTCATTTTCTTCATCAGTTGTTGAGTGCAAGCTGAAGCTTGGAAAGTGAGGAGAAATTCAAAGTTAGGGAATTGCTGAAGTAAGTTGAGTTGGTTGAACTTCTTCTAAGTGTTGAAGATTGTGCTGCTGCTGGAAAAAATTTCTAGGTGTTGTGAAGGATTTCACCTTTTTCTCACGGCTGCAAGTGCGAGTTTGAAGAAGTCCGAGGTGGCTGAAGTGAGCTTGAGCCGAATTTCTTTTGAGTGCTGAAGTTGTATTGCTACAGGGAAAATTTTCTAAGTGTTGAGAATTTGAAGTTGCTGAAAGGGGGTGTTGAGGTTTGAAGTTGAAAAATTTAGTGCTGAAGCTTCTCAATTCGCTCTATCTGCTGGCATCGTCGATGTGATTTCATTTTTCTAAGTTAAATTTCTAATGGCTATCTTTTGTTTTTGTAGGATGGCTGAAGCAGATAGAAGGGCGTCTGGCAAGGAAAATAATGCTGAGAGCAAGGCAAATGCATCAAGACAGGCTGTGATCAAGAAGCTGAGCAAGTCGTTCTTGCCAGAGTCAAAATTCTCTTCGAAGCTCGGCAAGTTGAGTGATACAAATTTAGGCTCTTTCAATTTGGAAGCTTTCAAAAGTCGAATGATGGGAATTGGAGGCCATCGTCCATCAATCACTTCACACAATATTGTTAGAAGTGGACTTTATGCAGCTGTTGGTTTTCCACCAGCAATTCAGTGTCCAGAGTTGATCATGGAGTGTGCTAACTGTTACAACTCAGAGTGAAGGACTATCACGTCACCGGATGGCAGGTTGTTCGCCAACCTCACGCTGGAGGCCATTGGGGAGGCATTTGGAATTCCCACACATGAGAAGATGATCTACAAGACAAGAGAACAAGCTGAGCAAATGTATGCTTCGACATTTGAAAGATGTGCTGATATGATAAACTCCTGCTAGATGAACAAGCCCAAGCCAACTCGCACAAAGTTGCCAAAACAGATAATCTCAGATGATCTGAAGCAAGAATATTGTGACTTAATCATGATGCCCAGCAGAGTTGGAGATGTCCCTAGGCATTTATCTTTGAGCCTTGGATGTTTTACTACATCAATCTCGTGTTGGAAGGCAAGGAGCACATTGACTGGGCAGTGATGATCAACAATAACTTACATGAACAGCTCAGGGGTTTGAGGAGAACGAAGACATTTTACATGGGCTCATACATCATCTACATGTTGGCTCGTATGACAAAGTATAGAGGAATATCATACAAGGAGTCGATCGGGTGTGGCTCTCAGCAGTTCAAGATTCATGAGGCCTGTCCGCAGCTGCACTTGACGAGCACATCTCACTACAAGAGAGTCAATGACGCCTTCACAATGCATATAACGAGGTCACTTCAGCAAAGAACTCATCACAAAATATCAAAGGAGGCTCAGGAGTTGTAGAGAGGTACGGATGTTGGTTTATCCAATTTCCAAAATTCACTTACATCAAGCTGCAAGGGTTCTCGTCATATCCTTACAGATTGCCCAGGTACCCTACGAATAGGATTTTGATGTTAGAAATATCTAGGCAACTCATTGCCTACGACAAAATTCAGAAGAAGAAGGAGGGCTTGACTTCCCGATCATCATGGGAAATTCAGATGAAGTTTGTCCTTCACTGCAGGCAGCCAAGGAAGCTGAAAATGAGCTTCAGTTTTTCCACCTCTCTTATCATACCAGCAGACAACATTATGATCCTCACAAGAATATCAGATGGATACTGTCAGAGGAATTCAAATATAAGACACACATTGAGGACTTCTGGGCAAGTGCGCCAGATGAAGCTGAGATAAGGAGAAGGATGTTTTCCAGAATACCTTTGAGCATGATTAGGGAATGTGAGATTGTTCCAGTGCCAGACCAGGTTGATGAAGACGTGAACGTCATGCAGGCTGATTATGAGATAGTAAGGAGGACACCACTCCCACTTCCAAATTGGTCTGAGCCAAAGGTTACGGATTTGGATACACTTTGCATACCAGTTTTGACGTTCACAAGAGGATGGATCGAGAGGCACGTGAATAGGCTTAAGAGCAAATCAATCACTCTTACTTATAATTTAATGGGAGATCGCAGGCCGCCTACTATCAAAAGGAAGAAGCAGGTTGCTCGAGATCCAGAGCCACGAAGAGAGGAACCAGTCCAGCCAAAGCCTCTGAGAGTTGAGGTGGCATCACCTACGCCATTAGGGACTCATTCTCCAAGTATACAGGAGGTTTCATTGTTTGCTAATCAAAGAAATATGTTGAATAAAGAGCAGGAATTACAGGAGGCAAATCAGCCACCGCGAAGGGTGTCTATTGGCCAAAGTGTCAACGCACCTATCAGAGATAACCAACAAGAAGAAGATGAAGAAATGGCCACAGATGCGCGCTTCCAGCATGAGCTTGAGGCGGCATTAGAAGATGACACGGTTACAAGGCAAGAAGCCCAAGGTTCAAGAGATACTCAGCCTGTAGAAGTTGGTGAGCCTCGTCAAGATGAAGTTAGAAAAGAGGTTCGTGAAGAAGAAGCAAGGAATGAGCAGCCATTTATTATTTCTGACCTGCAACAGGTAGTACCAGATTGGTTTAGAGACAAGATGAGGAGGAGCTCCGTTGAGGAAACTGATCCAGCAGTTGAGATGTGTTGTGACCTTTTTCACACATCGCCCCATTCAAATGGGGACCCCTAATTTTTGCTCCATTCTGGTCTTTTGGCTTTGGTTTTTGTGTCTCTCTCTCTCCGTCTGTCTCCTTTCTATGGTCTGCTTTCTGGGGACGTTCCCGTCTGCAAGCTTCAACGTGAATTTGGCCAAGTCTGAAATTAGGGTTTCATCGTTCCTGGTCAGTCCGAGGTTGAATAAAGTGAATAACTTGAAAACTGAGCTTAACGTTGTTGTCAGTGTGTTTCCAACAAGCTTTCAGCAGATTTTTATCTGATTCTGAGATACTTACTATTTTTAGTAAGTGTAAAATTTCATACAATTCGTCAGCATTTTCAAGATTTCGACAGTCACACTGCATTCAGAGTATATCAGGCTGCTCGCGTGCAAAATTTGAGCGAAAACAGACAACTTACTATTTTTAGCAGTCAGGCTTCCGGCACGAATTTTAGGATTCATATGCAGAGTTTTTCTTTGCATGTCTGCATATTCCTTACAGGTTTCGAGACCGCCACTTAGCGGTATAACATGCAAAGCGAGGCGACAACTTCGAAATTGATCGCCGAGGCGGCTATTTTTAGGAGTTTGCATGTCGAGGTTTCTTTTGCATGTCGGGTGATTCTGATGGGTTTTGAAGCCAGCGATGGTGTGACATGCAAATGAAGATACCCACTCGATGGGAACTTGCTATTCTTAGCGGTATGTCGGCGGCAGCTTCAGCCCGGTTCGAGAATCCACGAGCTGATGTGATTGCCACGAGAAGCGAAGAGCTTGAGAGTTCATTTGTCATGCGAGGGGAATTAGGGTTTCCAACCGGGACCCAAAAGTAAAAGGTCGAGAATTTTTGAAAACGGTGTAAACCACACTTGTCCGGCGATCCTTAGGGCTATCACCGCTGGTGAAATTTCAGGTCAAACGGAGCACTTACTATTTATAGTAAGTCAAATTGGAAACATGCTAAAAATAGTAAATCAGTTGCATGCGTCAGTGTCGGCAGTAAGGTCACGTGGTGAGGGTCGCCTCATTCAAATTTCACGTCAATCGGAGTTTGGGAGCTATCAGAAACAAGAGCTTACTATTTATAGTAAGCCACCTTCAGAAACAGGCTATAAATAGCAGGGTGACTAAGTGGCAGTGTCGACAGGTTGATAGGGTTATGAAGAAGCTATGTTTGAAATTTCAAGTTGATCCGAGCTTCAGAAGTGCAAAATTGAGAAGACTTACTATAAATAGCAGGGCACGATACTGGCGAAGGATGATGAAAATTTGTCTAAGTCTGGAGTTTCGTCCAGCAGGCCTGGCAAAATGCGCCCAGATTGATGAAGAGGCATAAAAAAATTCCAAGATACAAGTTCATCCTGCTCAGGGGGCCAAATGCGCCCAAGATGAAGAAGTCAAAGAAAGTCAACTTTGTTCGTCCTGTAGGCATGAGGAAATGCGCCCAAAAGGAAAGCTCAGAAGGTTGAAAAAAGTTTCTAAGGCATGAGAAATCCGCCTCACCCCTCCAAGTGCGCCCATCTTTGGCTGGTCAACAAGAGTCAAGGAGTTTCATCCACCAGCTAGGCTGAAATGCGCCCAAAAGCTGCCATGTGAGGACAAAAGCTGGAAGATGAGGAGTCACTAGTCAAGGCGTTGTAAATGCTTCATCCTCCACCTACATCAAAATGCGCCCAAGGACAAAGGAGTCAACAAGTCAACGTTCTTTTATCCTCCATCAAGGCTGAAATGCGCCCAAAAGAGGGCATGTGAAGACAAAATGAGGAAGCTCAAGAGTCAAGTCGAGGTTTCATTCTTCTCTCTCCTTTGAATGCGCCCATACAAAGTCAAAAGGGTAGAGGTGGCGTTTAAGGTTTATCCTCCTTCAAGGAAGATGTGCGCCCAAGTTAAAACAAGTATGCAAGGCGTCAAAGGGTGGTGAGTGGTATATGTGTTAGGAAATATTGCCAAAGGGTGGAATTAAATTGCTAAGGCGTGGTAATATTATTCTCCAAATGCTGTGCGCCTAAGGTGGTGTGAATGAAATATGCTAGGCGTAGAAAATGCCAAGGTGAAAGTGATGTGCTAGGCGCTAGAGTTTTGATTTAATATATCCTCTTCAAGTGAGAAGTGAGCCTGGATTTGAAAATTGATGTTGCTAAGAAGGTAAATAAAGTGTGAATGCCAAGGTGTTAGAAAATATGGCGCCTAGGGTGGTGAGGTTAAAGCAACTTGCCGGGCGATGAAAGTGTTGGGTGTTGAGAATTTCTTTTTCCAAGAAAAGATGAATATGCGCTAAGGTAAACTACAAGGTGGTGAAAGCAAGGTTGATGCTAGGCGTTGGAGATTTTTTTTAAAAGTGTCCTTCATGGTATAAAATGCGCCCAGGATAATAAAAATAATATTTCTAAGTGGAGTTGTTTAGATAAAATTTTCCTCGCAGGCAAGGTGATCGAAGTTGAAATAAAATTTTCCTCGCAGGCAAGGCAAAAATTTCAAAAATGCTAAGGGATTCAAATTTTCTAAGGCAAAATATTTTCTTCCGTGGGAAAAACGCCTAAGTCTGATGAGGTGATGAATTTTCCTGATGTCCGAGTGGAATTGCCAGTGAGGCAGTCAGAAGATGCCAACTCCACAGGATTGATAAAAATTTTCCAAGTCAGAGCAAAATTCTTAGAGGGGATCGAAGAACGAGAATAAATTTGATGAAAGAATATTTTCTAAGGTTCAAAATTCTAGAAAATCAAATGAACCCGTTCGTTGGGTACCCATGGATTCATCACGTTCTGAGGAAAATTTTCTTCTGGGTATCGAAGATTATCGATGAGGAGTTGATTTTAAGGTCTTCCATGCTCTGCTTTGGCCTTCAGGGTGAAAACTTTTGATGGGCACTCAAATAATGAATTTCCTAAGGGAAATTTGAAAAATTTTCTAAGGCAAGTATGAAGAAAATGTGTTTTCAAGGTAAAATCCTCCAGACAATGAATCTGAAAATGATCGCCTAGATGATTTTTGATCAAATTCCTGATGAAAGAATTTCTTCTCGAATCTGGGTTGGATGAAATATCAGAGTGAAGTGCGCCAGGCAGAATGCAAGATGGGTTGGAAAATTGGCTAAGGCATGAAGAATTTGAAAGCAAAGTTGACTATCGAGGACGATGACAGCTTGGAGATCAAAGCATGAAAATCTTGGTAAGTAGGTTAAGATTATATTATGAAGTGTTCTAATACTCTTCTCCTCGCTTGTTTTGCAGGAGGAACATCGAGGCCAAACGGTGATGACCTGAAGTGGTGGAGCACGATGATATTACAACCTTCGAAGGGAGAAAGTTGCAAGAAATTGGCTAAGTGTTAACTCAAGTGACAAAGATGAAGATCCTCAAGTGGAAGAAGTCAAAGAACAAAGTCAAGAAGGAAGATCAAGGACAGTGTGAACGCGTCTGCAAGCGGAATCTTCTAGAAGGATGATGGTGGACATTATGGTGCATTTATTACCCCTCTCCTTTGTGGCGGTTTTTAGGGCAATATTGTTTAGGGCTGAGGTGGCGCGATTCTGGCCACTCTATTGATTGTAACCCTAGCCGTCTTTTGGGACTTGGCTAGCTATATAAAGGGGGAGTCCCCCTCATTTGTAATCCATTAGATTAGAAGCAGAGCTTAGAGGAGTAGAGAGAAGTTCATAGAATAGAAAGTAAGGTAGTGTAGATTGAAAAGGAAGGAAAGTCTTCCCTTTGGATACTTTGTAAGAAGTTGTCATGTATGCATTCATAATAAAAGAATTTTTCATTGATGGTGAATCCTTCTTTGTTGTGAATAGTTGTTGAGGCTTCTTCGTCCTTCCAATTCACGTAGCATCTTTCAAGTAGCTTAAAGTAAAATAGTTTTCATTATCATGCAAGTAGATGTTAGTTGTGGACTTGTGGTGTTAATTGAGACAACTTCATTTCATCCATACCACTAGCGGCTTGCTGACGGCAGGTCTGCCTTGTGTGGTCAACTGGAAAACTTTACAAACTTAACTTCGATTGTGATTCATGTGTTTGTATGCGTCGTTCTGATGGTGCTTACATGTTGAGTTATAATTTGAAAACCTCTTGCCATTCCCTTGAAGATTGCACCGACTTTGTGTAAGTTGTCCAACGTGAGGCGGAGCAGAGTCTGGTCGAAGTTTGTCAAGATTGATCCCACGTCCCGTCCTTAGATAGAAGATTAACTTCTTAGGCCCTACACCCCCTTTCAATTCAGTACTTTCTGGTTAGAATAGGAAACCCGCACTTCATAGATAAATCTTTCGAGCATTTGAATTCCTTTCTCCGTTGTCGAACAATTCCGTAAGTCCCCTTGAAATACCAGCAAATCACATCGAGCCAAACTGAGCCTATTCGCACTGAAAGAACCTTGGAGTTAAACGCATGAACTTTCTTGCAATCTTAGCATGCGGAATACTTTGATCAAGAGAGGATAGGGAAGCCATTGGCAACTTTATTCTGCGTTGGTGCGGTCACGAAAAACACATCAACAAGATGGAGGAATTCCTAAGTAGGATCAGTGCGCCTCCAACAAAGAAGAGAGCTAGGAAGTTTTCAAAGATTTCAACAGATGAAGATGGCTCTCGCATCCTTCACATGGTTGTGCCAAGGATTGAGTGCGATCAAGATGAGGCCGTTCCGGAGAATTATGTGATCACCACCATGGACTTAGGTCGCCCCACTCGAGCACAGATAATTGAGGAGTGTGATAACTCCTACCAGGAACTCAAGGAAAGGTTGCTCCGGACTGAAGGAAAATATAAGAAATTGAAGGAGCACAAGACATTGATTGGTTATGTACAACACTTGTCTCGTCCTTGTGGGCAAGAAAATCCTACCATTGAGCTCCCAGCCGAGTTTCCTAGAGAGTCTGTCAGCGGCTTAGAGGACTTGAGGAAGATGGCACAAGAGGCGGATAAGTGGGTTGCTAGTGTTCGTGCTGAGACAGAAAAGTTTATGGAGGATCTTGCTCATTCTTAAGATCAAGCTTCTGGTATTATGGCACGGATGGATGCAATTGATCAAGCTTGGGGCGATGCTCATATCTATCAGACCAAGGTTGTCCTTCGTTTAGAAGCTTTGATGCATACTCCCTTACAGACTTTGGTTGAGGGAGGCGTGATACAGGAGGGTGATAGATTTCACTTCACCGGTTGGTATTCTTCAGTTGTGATGGGCCGAGGATTCTTTGATGCAACACAGGCAAATTCGGCCAGGGTCAGAAAGGCCATGGTGAACATTCTTGATGGAGTCCTGAATACATTGAAGGCTATCTTTGCTAGGAGGCTTACTTCTGAGAAGGTGACTGCTGATGGTTTGAAGAGTTGACTGTCGCCTTTCTTTTCGCAAGTGAAGACTTTTGTTCAAGATGACTTTGAGAACACCTCAACTTTCTCTGGCATTATCCAGAACACTCAGGATGCTTTAGTTTCCTAGAGAAAGTATTGTACTCAACATGGGCAGGCAGTTACAGTGTTGGAGTTTCAGCTTGATCATATCCCGCCTATCTCAGTTCAAGAGGTTGAAGCTGTGCTGACTAGGTTCATTGATTTTGCAGCCAAGGAGAAGGAGAATGGAAACGCCTTTCTGGATGATGACCTTCTGGATGATTGATAGTGGGCATTAATTGCCTCTGCTATTTTGGGAGAGAGTGGGAATCTTCTGGTTCATTTATTACTCCATTCCTCTTTTTAGGGTTAGGGCTGAGGTGGAACGATCTAGGCCATCCATCTTATTGTAATCTGAGTCATCCATTGGACTTGGCCAGCTATAAAAGGGGCATTCCCCCTTCATTTGTATATCATGAGATTAGAGGTCAGATTGCTATTAAATTAGATCATAGAGAGACAGTTTAGAGTTAGCATAGTTCCATAGCATACCATAGTTTGAAGAAGGAAAGTTTTTCCTTTGAAAACTTTGTAAGAAATTGTTGTGAACACTCTCTCAATAAAAAGAGTTTTCATTGATGATGATCTCGTCTTTTGTTGTAAGTAGCTAGCAAGGTTTCTTCGTCGTCCTACTTCAAGTAGGACTTAAAGTAGAGTAATTTTCATTTTCATGCACGTAGTTAGTTGTGGATTGTGGCGTTTGATCAAAAGCAGCTTCATTTAATCCATACCACTAGCGATCTTGCTAATGGTAAGCTTGCCTGTGTGGTTGACTGGAATACCTTTTAAGCTTAACTTCGGTTATGATTCACGTTTTGGCATGTGTCGTCGTGATGGTGTCCCTATGCTGAATTGTGATTTGAACATTTCTTGTTACCCCTTTGAAGATTGCACTAACTTTGTAGAGGCTGTCCAACACAACGTGAAGCAAAGTCTGGTTGAAGCCTGTTGAAGTTGATCCCACGTCCCGCTCTTAGATAGGACATAAATTTTATAATCCCTACAGCCATTCAATTCGGTATATTTCTGGTTAGTATTAGGAAACTTGCACTTACCTGCCAAATCATTCAAAACGCGTGAAATCCTCTTTAACCTGCTGTTTGTTGTTTGTTGATTGAACAATTGCGTAAGTCCCTCGTGAAAACAACATATCACAACGAACCAACTGAGTGTATTCCACTGCATTGAAGGAACCTTAGAGTTGAACGTATGATCTCTCTCGCAATCTTAGCATACGGAATACTTTGATCAAGAGAGAATGGAGTAGTAGTTGGATACTTTATTCTGCTGTTTGGTGTTGGTCACAAAACTCACATCAACAGGGCTCAAAACTAGAAAATTTGGTTTCATAGTCATGGTTGCCAATGGTAACACAATGTCTTGTGTTAGGATGATACCATAATTGAGAATCTTGTTAAACCACTATGAAGTCAATGATGACTTCTATGTTGTCAACACTAGAGGCACAAATGTCGTTTTGGGTATGTAGTGGCTTTGTTCTTTAGTGGAAATCACCCTGAACTTAAAATCCATGGAGCTGAAATTTCAAGATGGTGATAGGAAGGTGGTGTTGAAATGAATGGCTAACAGGGGATCCAACATTGTTACGTGCAAGATGATGTAAGGAATAAGGTCCAAGCAAGAAGATGGAAACAGTTTCCAAACTCACGATAATCCCCTATTTGACATGGAAGCAAAGCTCACATTTTCTAATCCTTTATTTGAGATGCATGAAGACAAGGTGATAGAAGAACCATTATCTCTAGTTGATTTGCTTCCTATGATGATGTATGATGGATTAGATCCTTGTGATAAGGAGGTTGGCCTTATGGATTCACTGCAAGGAGAAGAGTATCATGTTGAATTAGATAATGTTGGAGTGGTAAGCCCTTGTGTGGAGGTTTCAAATGCTCACAAATTTCCTTTGGTTAT
Source organism: Sequoia sempervirens (assembly GCA_007258455.2). Lineage (NCBI taxonomy): Eukaryota > Viridiplantae > Streptophyta > Pinopsida > Cupressales > Cupressaceae > Sequoia > Sequoia sempervirens. The sequence continues at coordinate 82,364 of VDFB02269048.1, read as the reverse complement.
GGCTCACAAGTTAATGAATTGTTGGCAGCCCCGGCATTGGCAGCCCCAACATGGTGGAGTCACTTTGGGAGAGATTTTTGTACCCAAGATCGTAGGCATGGAGAGATTGTTGCTGTTATCTTTTTTTGCAGTCATCTTATGAGTCCATTGATGTCCCTTGCCAATGGATTGGAGAGACTTCTTGAGAAAAGATTGGGACTTTAGTGAGTTACTGACACTTGAGAGGACTTTTCCAGCCTAGGACATGATCAAAGGTGTCATTTTGGCTGAGGTTTTTCAGTTCTACAGCAATTGTTCTTCTTGGGTGCTGATTTTTCAAAAATCAGACCTCAAGTTGACCATTTTAGACTTGGAAACCTGCAAGTCTAAACGTTTTCAGTCCATTCAACCCCTTAGCAAGATTGACTTGTGGCTTCAAATGAAAGGGATGTTGAGTTTGAGCAATCAAAATCCATGTTGGAATGTACAAGCACCAATCAGTTGCTATTCTAATCCATTCACTTGTACTTATGTTTGGGACAGCAGATTATTTTTCAGTTATGACTATGATGATGGAGTGCAAGAAGCTAAAAATGAGGAAGTTAGCATTAACTTTTTTAAATTTACCAATAGGGTGCCACATGAATTTGATTGTGGGAAGCAATTCTCCAAGGAGTTGATTAGGATCTTGTTGAGATTGATTGCTCTTCTTACAAGGCAACTTTAGGAGATTACATTTGCAAGTACCCAACAAAACAATGTTCCAAGTTGGGGGGCTTACGGATTTCCTAGACTTATTTGGGATCCTAGAGTCATATTGAGTTTTATTTAAAATCAATCAGTGCATGGCCTGCGATTGCTTGTGGACAAGCAATCTCGAGGAGGGAGGACTATAATGTCCCATTTTCGATCCTAAGCTTTCCAGTGGCCGTTAGCCTATTTCCGGAGTCCCATAGGCTATTCGAAGGTGTTTCAGGGGATTCCAAGATTCTTAGAGGATTCTTGCCAACATTTCAGGGGGTAATTGCAATGGTTTACCAAAGTGTTTTTTGGGTATTTTTTGGGTTTTTTGAGATCTTTAGTGGGAAATAACTGCTATTTTTAGCAATGTTTATTTTTAGCACTTACTATTTTTAGTAAGTCACAACTGCATCTCAGATTGAGCTAATTTTGAGTTTGGACACACTTACAATTTTTAGCAATATGCTACTTTTAGTAAGTGCTATTTTTGGCAATGGTCTTGGCAACAGTTCAATGCAAGGTTTCTATTTCTAGCAATGATGGTAGTTTCTACTGTTGAGCTCTGTCAGTTTTGCCAGTTTCGTGCTTCCACCATCCTTGGATTTCGTAAAAGGCAAATATTGCAACTTAAGTTATAAAGTTATAAGTTTGAAAAAAGGCAAGTTATAACTTAAGTTTATTAAGCTCACTTTTGTACCCCACGCCTAGGAAAGTGAACTTAAAGTTGTTTCAAAAGAGGGGTTTGAACTTGGATGCCCAAAAGGTAGAATTAAGCAAAATTAAAATGAAATTGCATTTCCCAAGGATGGCATCCCTTTTTGGAGGGAAGACAATTCAAAATTGGAACCCTATTTACTATTTAAACCCCCTCAGAGCTCTCATTTGGGGATGTTGAGGATTTGATCACAAAGTGCTGCCAGAATAATGCTGGAATTCTTCAAGGCCTTGAGGACGAAAACCCTCAATGGCTGGTTCTAGTTTCGGAGTTGAAAGATACTCCCTAGTTGGACTAGTGTACATTCATTTTAGGAGCTTCCATTGGGCTTATTGGTGATGTTTTTCAGTTTGAAGTTTGGTTGATGGATTGCTTTGATAATTTCTAGTATTGTTTGCATATGGTTGAGTTATTTCAGTGCAGATTGGAGCACTTGGGAGTGTTGTTTCAGACTTCATTGTTGCTAGTGTGTACCTTTCCATTGCCCAGCTGCTTCACATTCATGCTCACGTTGTTTGAAGGGTGAAAGATCCTTTTGTGGGTATTGAACTAATGGATTGCTCAAAGTTGCAAATTTCTAGAAGGAGATTCTAATTTTTACTAGGTTGCCCCCCTAGCTAGGCCATATAGTTTAGCATGGTGGTGTTTTGATGTTGTTGTTGCTGTTATCCGTTCACTTCAGGGTTGCAAACTTGTCTACATCTTGGCACCTAGCATAGTATTTGGCTTTGCAGGTGTTTGGGAGAGTCTCTATGGCATTTGGGTGAAGTTATGTTCATTGGATGGTTGCTGATTGGTGTTTCCAGCTTGCTGTTCACTTTGTATCAGAGCTGAAACTTTGCATCAGACCTGTAGCAGCGATGTTCTAGACCATCTTCAGTCACTTGGGGTCTTCCTATTGAGGTACTAATGTTATATTTTGTGGGGGAGTTCTTATATTCTCATTGTGGCATCATTTGGGGGAGTTATGCTTCAAGTTCTTATCATTTTCCTAATATAACAGCAGCATATGATGTTCTGAAACATTTTTATATTGAGCTCATTGCAACACCTTTGGTAGTACCATTGGTGATTTTGCTCTTGTGCTTATTTGCTACTTACCCCACTCAATAAGTGGTGCTCTTGCTGAATAAACGGTTGAACTTTCTTATTTTCATGTTATCTTACCCCACTGAATAAGTGGCACTCTCACTGAATAAGTGATTGAGCATTCTTTACTTTTATGTTATACCCGTTGAACAAGTGGATGATCTCTCTTGATTGGTCAGCTTGCTGCCAAGTGCTTTGCTTTGTTATAATTCCCGCTAAATAAGTGTATGGTTCATTTCATGCACTTGGTTTTACACACTCACCCTACTAAAGAAGTGGTTTTCTTAAGATGCACATAATTGTAACCTTACCACTGTATGCTCTCACCTTGCTCACATTGGGATCTGGGTGATCAAAAAGTGGAAGGGTGTTTACTTCGGTTGCTTATCATTGTTATGTTTGCTAACATTGTCCAAGTTGCAAATTTGAAAAAATTAAGGGTGGGTTATTACAATCATTGAGAGTAATCAAGGATACATGGCCCAAAACAAGTGTCAATGTTAGATAAATGGAAAGATCGCAAAAAATAGACCATTGATCGATGTTATAGCAGTGTCCCCTAAAGGGGCAATGTTTTTGAAGGCAATAGATTGTGAGGGGCAAGTGAATATGCAACTTTCATCGTCAATATCCTCATAGAATCCATTGAAACGGTAGGCCTTGAAAATGTTGTACAAGTCATAACGGACAATGCTAAAAATTGTAGGGTAGTTGGTTCTATAGTGGAAGGTACATGTGGTCACGTTTTTTGGACACCATATGCGGTTCACTCAATTTGATATTGCAAAAGATTGGCACACAAATTGAGTGGATCAAATAAATCTACACAGAGAGCGAGAAGATCCAAATGTTTGTGCCTACTCATCATATGTCACAAGGCATCTTCAGGACCTTCTCCAAATTGGAGTTGTAGAAGGTAATTTAAATTTTATCTTTTAGTATATTTTTTTATTTTTAATTGTTGATGTGTGACATGTACTTTTTTACACCATGTTAGATTGTCAAAACTCAATTTGCATCTCACACAATCATTTTAAGATGACTTGTGAAGGTGCAAGAGGCATCAAGTTCTATGATCATCAATGGCCTTCAGAGTATATGGAGGTAGTCAAGCACAGAAAGAGCCCAAAAAGTAAAAGCATTGATCTTATATGATGAGTGGTGGGCTCGTGTGGAATATGTTTTGATTTTCATTAAGCCCATCATCAACATGATTATGTAAGCTGATACAGATTGCCCATGTTTCGGTGAAATTTATTATGGCATGGACTCCATGATTGAGAAAATAAGAAATATAATAGAAGCCAAGGAACATGACCCAAAGGAAACATTTTTCAGAAGTGTGCAAAAGATCATCGTTGACCCTTGGAACAAGATGGCCACCCTCTTACATCTCTTAGCATTTTCTTTGCTGCCCAAATATTATAGCAAAGAAATACTTTCCTTGCCGAAAAGGGTGTCACCATATAGGGATGAAGAGATTGCTACTGGCTACAAGGCTGCATTTAGAAGGATATTTTTGAATGAAAATATCCAAAGTGTTGTCTTGAATGAGTTTGGCCAATTCATATCTTCAAGGAATCTTGATGTTTCTGCTTTTCAAGACAACTTTAAGAAGATGCTTGTGATTGGTACTATTAGCAAGAAAAACAAATTGGAGTTCTAAACCCTAGGAATTCTTTAAGAGTTGCATTATACCCTAGTGACAGCAATAGTAGAATGATCAGTGATTAAGTGCAAAGCAGTATTAAATGATATTCTAACATAAACCATAGTCAAAAATCAATTTAAATAATCCCAAATATTGTCTCCATACATTATATTTATCTACTCTAATGTAACATAATCTGATCTTACTGTTGTTCCTTTTATCTCATTTACATATCTATCTTCTTCTTCCTACTTTCTTATCATATCTATCTAACTGTTAACATCTTCCTATATATGCTATTGGGGACGTGTCCCTTACAATATATACCTATTCCTACTAGGCCTAATCAACCTTATCCTCTGCATCCTATTTGCAATAAGTTGCAGTAGCTTTTGTTGTCTTCTACAACTCTCTTATGTCTTCTAACGTATCTCTACCAACATGTGCATACATGGTTAAGGCTCTATTTAGTTGCAGCCTCTTGCAATTAAAATTCTCTCTCAAGTATGTATCTTTTTATTTTATATTTTTCTCATTTTTCATTTGTTGCTATTATGCTATATATTATATTTTACAATAATATAACTTTATAATTTATGTTTTGTATTTACAAAATTAAATACTAAATTTTGTATGCAAATTCAACAAGTTTCAAGTTCTTCCTCAGTTGAGTGAAATTGGACTGCATACTCCTCCATCCCCTCGGTTAAGCGCATCTGTTTGAGTGCAAAAAAGTTGAGGATTTGGTTTATGTACACTCCAACCTTCATCTTTTGTCACATAAAACACTTGAATACAATGAAGATGTGACAAAGAATTGGGATCTAAGTCCTAAGTGTGCTGATTTAGAAACTACAGTTGCACAACTTGAAAAAGTCTCTATAGATGAGGTAGCTTTTGCACATGACACGGCTAGTGGGAGTGGCACTACAATTGATTGCGGTTAAAATGAAATTGAATGAAATGTTGACTTTGATGCTTTTGATGAAAAACAATATGAAGACTACTAAATATTTGTAATGTCCCCTTTTTTGTAGCCACCTTGACGATCGTTTAGCCTTTATTTATTCCCGAAGGCTAAAAGGAGAAATAAGGGAATAATTATTAAATTAATTATTTATAAAGTTATTTCAATAAATTAAAATCATAAGATAACTTTATATTTAATTAATTTAATAAAGTGACTAAAATAAAATATTATATCATAAAGTCACTTAGGCAATAAAATAATAATATTTCTAGAAGCTTCTTGGAAGCCATTGGTAAATCTTTATAAGGAGCTATTGGCCTAGCATTTGAGCATGTCTTGGATTATTCTATTGATGCGGGTTTGGTAGAAGCTTGAATGCTTTGCTTGTCCAAGGGTTTGAAGACTCTAGGATACCAAGTTCGGTTGTGAAAGATCAACCCTAGCTGGAAATTGTGAAGGAATCCATCCAAAGTTTCTATAGGTGCTTCATTGGAGACTTTGAGTTGGTGCAATAGCTGAGGTATTATTGCACTTCTGTTAAGGAGTTTGATTAAATGCAATAGCTGGATTATTATTGCATTTTATTGGAGAATCTACAGAATTGCAACAACTGGTTTATTGTTGCAATTAGTTCTGAAAAGGTGGAGATTTGCAGCAGTTGTTGTATTGCTGCAATCATCATTGAAAGGAGTTTATACCTGGCTGAGATTATTATTTCAAATTTTAATGGTCATTGACCAAAATTTGGAAAGGTATAGAAAATCAATTTCATTGGAGGAAATCTTTGATATTTTGAGAGGTTCATTTGCAGCTTGTTGTCAAATCGATTTTCCCATTCTAGTGTTCATTCTTGCTGGAACAAAATCGTGTATTTTGAGGAATCATACTCAGTTTCTTTTGCACATCAAATTTAAGTTGATATTTGCTCAGGAAAAATCGTGGTTCTTCAAGAAAGAATGGCGCAGCTCTGAGGCATCAGAAAATTTGAATTTATTTGGAGGTACTAAGGTGCACATTGGTGAATCTTTTTCAGGCATTAACTAATCGATTTCATTAAAAGAAATGTGTAATTTTTCAGGGAACTTAGACACAGGGTTTTGTGGACTTTGAAGCATTTGATTTTCCAATATTAAAGTGTGATTTTGCTGGAAAATCATTGGCGCAGCTTCCAGCATAGCAGCAGATTCGATTTTGAAGATTAAAGCCTTGCACATAGTCGTTCTATGTTGGAGACCTGGGCGCAGCCATCTAGTGACAATCAGACGACTTTTGGAGGGGATACGTTTGGTTTTTGCATTGTGGTATTGCTGCATCAAGGCGTCATTCAAAGTTCTTTATTCCAGTTATAAACATTGCATTTAGAATTGTATCTCCATTGTCCTTAGTTGCTGTCATCTACAGCAGTTGTAGGTTGCATTTGATCATCTTAAATCGCTGTCACAGCAGTCTATAGTTGTATATCATATGATTAATATAGTTGGAACTGCATTGTAATCTGAGTTGGCATTGTCATTATAAAGTCATCTCTTTGATGGGTGATTAGTAGCAAACATCATTAGTGAATATTGTAAACAGCCATAGCTGCAATATAAGAAGTTGGAGTTGCATGACAACTGTTTGTCATAATGCCTCTGTCATTTACTTTCATTTCCAGTCATATATAAGTAATGGAAAAGTCAGAAAATATATTGCATTATATCTCTCTTTTCATTTCAATCATTAGTAGATTTCAAATAGAGTCTTTTAATGCACATGATATCATTACATGCATCAAACACATAAAGAGAAACATTAAGCATCAGCTGATAGAGTTTGCAAGAAAAGTGTTTGACAAAATTCCCGAACATCAAAATCAGAAAATTAAGGACAGATTTGGCAAGGGTCCTTACAATATTGATTGTAATTTAGAATTTTCATTATGTGATGACATTTTGATTTGACAAATCATTGAATTATGAATTTATGAGTATTTTCATTTTTGCAAATTACGAATAAAAGGTATTTAAATATTCTATTTATTGGCAATTATGAGTATCACTTTACTGTATAAAATTTTAAACATATATATATTATAGCCGAACCTATACCCATACCCAAGGAAAAAAAAAATTGTTGTACAATCGTACCCATACTCTACCAAACTTGGTAACTTAGAACAAAACAACACAACAAATCAACTAGAGACCACCAAGACATTATTATACCCAGGTCTGAAATACTATCGATCAATGAAACAATCTAAACATTTACATGCTATCAATTTGTACAGCTTTCAGCCAACACAAGTGTCATTATCTTGAAGAAGTATTTTGACCAATGTGCACTTTTTAGGAATGGCTGCACCAACTTCATATAATTGTAGGCTTGCAGCTATTTCTTGAGTCTACACAAAGTAATAGGACATGTTCTTGTATACATAATTTTGGGAGAAGAAACCTGAAAGAGAAAAGTGTTTCCAAGCAGTACCTATCTTCAGATTGATTGCTTTGTGTGTGCAAGCTAGCAGATGAGGTGCTGCCTAATTCAATGCTTTCCATCCGGCTACAACAAAACAACACAACCAATCAACTAATGACCACCAAGATATTCCAATATCCAACTCTACAATACAATCACTCATTGAAACAACCAAGTAAATAAACATTTACATGCTATCAATTTGTACAACTTTCAGCCAACATAAGTTTGTGTCATTAATAGAGAGGCACTACATAAGAAGTTCATGCCATTAATAGAGAGGCACAAAAAACCTGTATCCACTAGACATTATTAAGAAACCCTACCGTTTTCGTGGCCGCTGCTCTCCAATTGTAAGCATTGTATCAAAAGAGGTGTCTTGACTGCTATCCATGTTTTTAAGCCACGTACAAAACAGCCATATTAGCTATTCACACATGGGAAATAGTAATGCATAGAACAACAAAAGCAAAGGACACAAATGTCATTAGCTTAATGAATGGACATATTTGACATGGAATGATTGCATTGCAATAGCACTAGGAATATGTTAACCTTTTACACTAACCAGATTCGTTTGCAGGTTCTCTAGGTGAATACTAATATATTTTGTCCCGGACAATGTTCTCAATATGCACTAGAACAACATCATGATCACTCCAACATGTTTCTATTCTATATATCTTAGTTGTCTATGAATAATTACTTGACCAAACATGATTGATAACTAGTTTGGATTGAGGTCCTATTTTTTTAAGCAAGAAATTCATGTTGTAGGTTTGCATGTACTTTTTAAGCATTTTTGTTTCCTTATTGGGTGCGGACGTGTCAATGTTAAAATCACCTACAATGTACACAAGAATTTGTTTGTATGTACATGATATTACCTCATCTATGATTGTTACAATGTTTTAAAGTGTTTCAACTAGTCTAGTATAGAGGTTACAAGTGTTAAGTTTCTCGCCGCTAACAACCAACCCAAGCAATATCGCTTCAACATCTTCTAGTACAAGTCATTACACCATGAATATGGTGGGCTAAAATGCAACAAACTCTAAGACTACATTGCCAAGCGCACGTGTTTTTGGATGTGTCTCTTGTAAATACATAATGTCTAATGGCATTAGGTTATTGTTGTGCAAAATGTCCTCTTTATGAAGCTGTAAGTGGCGAGTGTTCAATACAAATATTGTAATAAATGGTGTAATGCTTTTATAATGAATTGGTTTTGCAACTCATAGGCATTTTTTTCTAATAGTCATTTATTTTCATGCCCAATTTTTGTATTAGCTTTGTAACTTGAAGAATTGGTATCCATTCCTTGTCAATTTAATTCCAATCCAAGTGGGCAAGTTTTGTAGCCTAGTGTTTGCCAATGCAAGAGTCATTCGACTAAATACAGAGAACATTTGTATCAGCAATTGTTGTGTATGCTTTGAAAATCAATCTTGGCGAAGTACACTACACCATAAAGTTCATCTATCAACTCATTGATGCTAGGTATGAGGTAGCCATTCTTGATGATTTTCTTGTTGGGAGCTCTATAATCAATGCATGTTTTCATGGTACCATCCCTTTTTTTACCAACACTACAGAAAAAGCAAATGGGCTAGAGCTAGGTCATATGTGTCTCATGTCTAACAACACCTTAATCGCCTTCTTAATCTCCTCCTTTTGTCTCCTCGAATGACAATAAGGTGTAGCGATGACCATTTTTGTTGCTTCCTCAGTCTCAATCACATGATGAAGGCCCCTAACTAGTGGTAATCCTAGAGGAATTTCGCTAAACACCTTGCTATGTTTACCCAAGATGAATTGGATGTCAACATGATAAGGCCTCCCATCTTTGGATGGATCTATATCTATAATCAAGCATTCTATTGCCCAAACTACATGGCCTCTACAAAAAGGTCCTCTCCATCCTCTTTGCTAAAATAATCCTAGGACCCCCATTAGATAGGCCTCAAAGAACCACATCCCTTCCATCAGATTTGAATTTCAACTACAAGGTCTAATAATTTTGTGAGAACTAACCAAGAGAGCGCAAACATTGCACATCCAAAACCAAATCCATCTCACATATGCCAACCACATAGAAATCATCTCACATCCTATGCCCTCCTAGGAACAACTCGAGCTATTGAATCCTTTTGTTGCATGGAATAGTGAACCCATCAACCACTATAACATTAAACACCTCAAAATAATATCCTCAAACCCATCTTAGTCACCAAACCCTTGTCAATGAAATTGTGGGTAGTCCCACTATCAATCAAGAATGTCGCTCTACATCCCTATAAGACTCTTCTAACTCGACAAGGGTGATCCCTAGGAACTCATGAAAGTGTAGCAAGAGTATCACTTGAATGCTCTCCTCCTTGATCCAAATGCTCAACCATCTGCAACAACCTCAAGTTCAAACTCTTCTACCTCAAAATCCTCATCAAAAAGTACCTCTATATAGTGTATTTGTCCCTTTCCCAAACACCTATGACATGGTTCCCATGGCTCTCTATTATTAGAGAAGCCCAAATCTGAAAGAAACATCAAGATAACCTTCCACTAGTGAACAAATGTGCACAAAAGCATGTCTATTGTATAATATGAAGAGTGTGTAAATATATAATGAGATACTTGCAGAGGGTAGGAAGGTAGGGCCTAACGACTAACTATCCCTCCAAATATGCAACACATGTATGCTCATATGACAAGTGTCTAAGCATGCGTAAAGTGTGAATGCAATAGGTGTCTCAAAAGGTGAGTACATGTGTCTCAACCACATTAAGTGAGACGAAAATCTAAAAAGTCCCTAAGTGGAGGCTTAGCTAGTGTGAATAGGACTCTCCTAGGTACACTAAAAGCTAACTAGTTTGATAATGTCACTATTTACACTACCACCCCCCATTAAGTGCAACTTAAGGAGTAATGTACGCAAAGATGATGATGGGCCCCAACTACTAAAGCCATGTTAGTTACCTATTTACAAATTTCTTATAAACGGAGTAAAGGAGAAAGCCTAGTGGGAAATAAAACTCCTCTCCAAAAAAAACTAATAAACAATGAATGTGTAGAAACCCCTAATCTCACTGATCTCTGAAACTGTGTGTTTTTGCTTGTTTTTTTGCGTATTTTGGTTTTTTTTTAGTTTTTGCATGAATAAATGAAAATTGCGATTTTGCAAGAATTTACTAATAAATTCAAATAAAATACTACAATGCTAATAATGATGGAGAATACGAGATCTACTGATGCCAGTTAATTTATTAATCTACTGGAGCGATTACAAAGAGATCTGTTAACATGCGAATGAAAAAGCAATGCTTTTATTGATGAAAACCTGATATTGCAAAAAGCTGAAAATGACCTTGAACTGGTACGGCTGTAATAGAAAACCCTTTCTCCCCCCGCCAAATGATCCAAAATGATGCCAGATGCATAGGTGCCCCCAGTTGCGAAGTCAGACTGCAAGTAGAGTAGGCGATTTGCCCTAGACAGGAAAGTACGGCCTTTTGATGAAGGTACGGCCTTTAGCAGAAATGTACGGCTTGCAACAGCAACAGCAATAAAAAGTACGGCCCTTCTGTGAAGTCTCAAGATCTCAGGAAATAGGCGCCTTAACTGAAGAAACTCTTCTGGATAAATTACAGATTGAAACCTTGAATATATTTCCAACTGTGAAGCTTTGTGACAACTTCTGGATGAAGATCTCTCTGAAAGCAATAGATCAGCTGATATTTCACAGCCTCTGAACTGCAACACTGAAGATGGCTCATTCTCCAATGCCTGTAGACAACTGAAACCCTTGGCTTCGTTCTCCGGAAGAAGACTTGATCAAAATCGATTTCATAACATAATGAGCACAATTCCCAATGAAAACCCTTATATCATCAAAAGTTCGACTTTTCTCAAAAAGGCATCATTTAAAAAAAATCGAACTTTTCTCTTTTAATTTTTCAATAGTTTTCAAACCACTTTTAATTATAAATTATAATTAAAAAGTGGCCCCCTTCAATGTTGGTCGACCCCTTTAGCAAATCACTTAAGTTATAATATTTAATAATATTATAACTTTATAATATAAGCTCCAGATAATTAATATTTAATTTGACAATTAAAATATTAATATCTCCCTCAAAATATGTCCGATTCACGAACCGTCTGAAGTTGGTGAAGAAGTGATTGATTCTGCTCATGACCAAACCATACTTCTAAAAATAGCAGGGGTGCTCCGCTGATTGCCAAATACTGCTAAAAATAGCAAGTCAGGCAAAAGACGTCCGAATGAGCCCGAACGAAAGCCAACTGGTAAATCCTGACAATTCTGAAGCCAAGCCAAGCTCCATCAAGACCCTCTATCCATCCTATCAGCCTACGAGGGTCGCATAATAGGCTAATCATAAGCTCTGAGAGATATCAACTGGAAGGGGACATGACAGTCCGCCCCTCCTGAAATTGTTTGTCCTTAAGCAATCTCAACTCCGGATGCTACAAAATATCCTCGCTCTCCCACGTAACATCCTCCACTGGAAAATCTCTCCATTTCACCAAATATTCCCTGATAGTCCTCCTACGCAATTGTCTCTCTCTGTACTCCAGGATAGACTCAGGTACTAAAACCAACTTTCCCTCGTCATCTAAGGGAGGTAAAACTGCTGAAGGTACCACACGGTGTCCCAACGCCTTCTTGAGACGTGACACATGAAAAACATTGTGGACCTTGCTATCCACCGGAAGCTCTAGCTCATAAGCCACCTCTCCAACACGCCTCAAAATCCTGAAAGGACCATAATATCGTGGCTTAAGCTTCTCCAAACCACTCTTCCTAAGAGTAGATTGGCGGTAGGGCTGTAGCATAAGATAAACCATGTCACCCACCTCAAAAGACCTTTCCGTCCTCTTCTGATCTGCATACTGCTTCTACTGATTCTGTGCCTTAGCAACATTCTCCTTGAGAGCCCTCATGGTGTCCTGACTCTCCTGCAACAAATCTCCAGCACTCGACACTCTACTGTCACTCAGTAGCAAATCCAGAAAGCTCGGCGCCTCATAACCGTACAACGCCATGAAAGGGGACATCTGAATGGTCATGTGGAATGTAGTGTTCTAGCAATATTCGCACAAATAAATCCACTTGACCCACGCCTTTTGCTGCCCTGCAATGTAGTTCCTGAGGTAACCTTCCACCCACTTGTTCACTATCTTCGTTTGACCATCGGTCTGCGGGTGGTAACTGGTGCTCGGTGTAAGCTCGGTCCCGCAAAGTCTGAACACCTCCTGCCAGAAGTGACTCAAGAACCGACTATCCCTGTCGCTCACTATGCTTCGAGGCAACCCATGTAGTCTGAATACCTCACGGAAGAAGACCTCTACTACCTGTGTAGCTGTGTAAGTGGTGGTAATCGGAAAGAAGTGGGCATACTTCGTCAGCCGATCCACAACTACATATATACAATCCCGTCCTTGGGCTTTAGGCAAGCCCATAATGAAATCCATCGACAGGCATTCCCACTTCCTATCAGGAATCGAAAGTGGCTGCAATAATCCTACCGGATACGTGTTCTCCTGCTTGTTCTGCTGACAAACAAGGCACTCACGCACATACTGAAGAACATCTGCCTTAAGTCCTTTCCATGTAAATCTCTCCCGAATCTGTCTGTACGTTTTGAAGTACCCAGGATGTCCTGTTGTAGGTACATCATAAAAGGCTCGCATGATAGTGTTCTTCATCTCTGATCTTGGGATCAAATAAATCCTGTTCTTGTAAATGATCAAGTCATTCACAAGCGTGTATCTGGTGTCAACCATCGATCCCTCAACAATATTGGATGCCCAAGTATCCTTGGCATACTCTGCCACAATCAAATGCCTCCAATCCTCTGTAATGTGAACCATAGAGCTCAGATAAGGCCTGCGTGAGAGAGCGTCAGCCACTACATTCTGGGTGCCTTTGATGTAAGAGATCAAAGTCATATGCCTGCAATTTACTCACCCACTTCTGCTGACGATCATTGAGATCTCGCTGCCCTAGGAAATGCCTCAAACTGTTGTGGTCAGTTTTAATGCAAAACTTACTGCCCACGAGATACTGCCTAGCTTTGGCCAAGGCATGCATTATGGCCAGCATCTCCTTATCATAAATACTGTAGAGCCTCTCTGGTCCTCTGAGTTTTCGGCTCTCATAAACAATAGGGTGCTTGTCCTGCATAAGCACCACTCCAATGCCCTCACCAGAAGCATCGCACTGAAGCTCGAAAGGCTTCGAAAAATCTAGTAGTGCCAACACTGGACACGTAGTCATCAGCTCCTTGAACCTCACAAAACACTCCTGTGCCTAAGGAGTCCAACAGAATGCACCTTTTTTCAACAAATCCGTCATAGGTACTGCATGTCGTGAATAACCATTCACAAATCTGCGATAAAAACCACACAAACCAAGAAACCCTCGCAGCTGTTTAAGGTTCGCCGGAGTAGGCCAATCTATAATAGCACGGATCTTCTCATGATCCATCCGCACTCCCTCTGCACTGATGATATGACCTAAGTAGAGCAACTCGATCATCCCCAAATCACACTTGGACTCCTTCGCGTACAAGGACTCCCTCTCCAAAATGCTGAGTACTATCTCAAGATGAGCCAAATGCTCCTGCCAAGTCCTGCTGTAAATCAAAATGTCATCGAAGAAGACAAGTACAAATCTCCTCAGTAGTGAGTGGAAGACCCTATTCATGGTGGACTGAAAAGTTGCTAGCGCGTTGGTGAGCCCAAATGGCATCACCACAAACTCGAAGTGCCCACAATGAGAACGGAATGCAATCTTCTCAACATCCTGCTCACGAACTCTGATCTGGTGATATCCCGATCTCAAGTCTATCTTCGTAAAATAGCATGCACCATGGAGCTCGTCAATAAGCTCGTCAATACGAGGTATTGGGTACCTGTTTTTGATAGTCCTCTTATTCAGAACTCTGTAGTCTATGCACATGCGAAGGGTACCATCTTTCTTCTTCACTAGGACAACTGAAGAAGCGAATGGTGATTTGCTAGGTCGAATGTGACCCATAGCAAGCAGCTCCTTGATAGTCTTCTCTATCTCATCCTTCAACCTCTTAGGATGCCTGTAAGGAGTAATCATGACGGGCTTAGCGCCCTCCTCAAGCTCTATAATGTGCTCAATGCCCCTGTCTAGAGGTCTCCTTGGTGGAATATCACTGAAAACCTTCTCATGCTTGACTCTCAACTACTGAATGTCAGGATGATACTCATTCTTATGCTGTCCCTCCTGTATAGGTGCCAATGTGCACTCGGCAGCCCACTCTACCATGTCATGCCGCATGAGTCTCTCCATCCGACGAAAGGAAATAGTCTTGATATTGCTGTCCCGAATGGCCTTCAGGATATGTGTCTTCCCATCCACATCAAAACGAATCTCCATGTCTTTGAGACGAAGAGTGACTTCCTCAAGGGAATGAAACCACTTCATGCCCAAGACTAAATCGATATCCCCCATGTTCACCATGTAATAATCAGCCTTGAATTCATAGTTATTCAAGCGCAAGGGGAGATCCTTAATCATACGTTCACACCTGAGAGTGTAACCGTCGGCCACCTTAACCCTAATGTCTTCGAACTCCTTAGTTATGAGTCTGCGCTTCTCCACAAATCTAGCATCGATAAAATTGTGGGTGGCTCCTGTATCAAGAAGGGTGATGACCCTTTGTCCTGCCAAAACTCCACAAAGTCTGAATGAACCTTCCTGCTAAATGCTAGATAGTCGTGCCTCCTGAATCTGAAGCTCTGACTCTGCCTCTGCCTTAGGCTCTGAAGCCTCTGACTCTGACTCCTCAGAACTCTCCTACTGTTCGGAACTCTCAGATTCCGACTCCTCGTAATAAGCCCACATCACTCGATTGGCCTTGCCCTTAGGC
Source organism: Sequoia sempervirens (assembly GCA_007258455.2). NCBI lineage: Eukaryota > Viridiplantae > Streptophyta > Pinopsida > Cupressales > Cupressaceae > Sequoia > Sequoia sempervirens. The sequence continues at coordinate 66,837 of VDFB02269048.1, read as the reverse complement.
CGCAAAGGACAATCATGGTTGGCATCATAGGGACCTTTGCAGTAGAAGCAAAGCTTCTTCCTGCGTAAATCATTAAGAGCCTCGCGATCCAAGGGTGGTGCTGCTGATTTCCCCTTCGAGTCACTCTTAAAATCAGATCTCTAGTTATTCTTATTAAATCCTTTATTGTCCCTGAATGAAGAAGTGTTCTTGGAGTTGAATTTGCTGGATGGTGCTGCCAACTCCATACTACGTGCCTTCTTCATAGCTTCCTGTAACGAAGGAGGATCAAAGGCTTTAATCCAACCTCTCAATGGTTCCATCAGTCCCTCCATGAAAAGCACTACAAGCCACCTCTTTGATATATTAGGAACCATAACTGACAGTCGCTGGAAGTCACCTATGTAAGACTCCAAACTGCCACTCTGTCGCAACTGAGCCAAATCTCTGAAATAGGATTCTGGATCCTTCCTGTCAAATCGTTCCACCAACCTGTCAACGAACTCTTGATATGAGGTGATCCGATCGTGCTGGAGTGTCACCATCCCGTGGTGCCACCAGTCGTAAGCTACCCCCTCAAGATGCAATGTCGCATACCTGATAGCATCCCTCTCAGCCATAGGACGCAATGTGAGGAAAGTGTCTAGCTTACTGATCCAGGCCTGGGCTGTAACCTTGCCACTACCGTCGAACATCGCTAGAGTGAGTCTGTTTGTAGCATGCTTCAGATCATTGTTCTGATGTCTAGGTCTCCAATCCTGTCGACCTCTGTGATGTTCTCTCCTCTGTGTGATGAATCGGTCAAAAGTGATCCTCTCTCTGACATCAGGTGGTACTAACTCCCACTCCTCGTTTGCTGCCATAAGTGTATCTACGAACAACTCCTCATGCTCCTCACCTGCAATAGCCTCATCAGCCTCCTGCCTCACAAAAGTAGGCCTAGTTGGCCTGTCTGCCGTCCGTGAAACAGTCCTAGGTGCTCTCCGTGATCCTGCATCACTCCTGTCCTCGTCACGATGTGGTGACGGTCTCCTCGGCATACCTAATCTCTGAATCGCCACTGTCAACTGCTGTAGCACATCGTTGGACTGTCGTTGACCTGCTCGTAAATCTCTAAGAGTGTGTAGGACCTCTACATCATTCTAGTCCCTAGGGTTTTGAGGAATATCTATTATGTCAGCCATGGTACCCGGCTGCCTGTCCAAACCCTGTTGCCTGTCAATCAATGCTCTCCTACGAGTATAATATCTGTGAGGCCCAGCCTCTTGTGGCTGCATAAGAATGCTAAACCCTCAAGATGGCAGGATTTAGCTCTGATACCACTGTAGAAACCCCTGATCTCACTGATCTCTGAAACTGTGTTTTTGCTTGTTTTTTTGCGTATTTTGGTTTTTTTGAGTTTTTGCATGAATAAATGAAAATTGCGATTTTGCAAGAATTTACTAATAAATTCAAATAAAATACTACAATGCTAATAATGATGGAGAATACGAGATCTACTGATGCCAGTTAATTTATTAATCTACTGGAGCGATTACAAAGAGATCTGTTAACATGCGAATGAAAAAGCAATGCTTTTATTGATGAAAACCTGATATTGCAGCAAGCTGAAAATGACCTTGAACTGGTACGGCTGTAATAGAAAACCCTTTCTCCCTCCGCCAAATGATCCAAAATGATGCCAGATGCATAGGCGCCCCCAGTTGCGAAGTCAGACTGCAAGTAGAGTAGGCGATTTGCCCTAGATAGGAAAGTACGGCCTTTTGATGAAGGTACGGCCTTTAGCAGAAATGTACAGCTTGCAACAGCAGCAGCAATAAAAAGTACGGCCCTTCTGTGAAGTCTCCAGATCTCAGGAAATAGGCGCCTTAACTGAAGAAACTCTTCTGGATAAATTACAGACTGAAACCTTGAATATATTTCCGACTGTGAAGCTCTGTGATAACTTCTAGATGAAGATATCTCTCTGAAAGCAATAGATCAGCTAATATTTCACAGCCTCTGAACTGCAACACTGAAGATGGCTCGTTCTCCATGCCTGTAGACAACTGAAACCCTTGGCTTCGTTCTCCGGAAGAAAACTTGATCAAAATTGATTTCATAACATAATGAGCACAATTCCCAATGAAAACCCTTATATCATCAAAAGTTCGACTTTTCTCAAAAAGGCATCATTTAAAAAAATTCGAACTTTTCTCTTTTAATTTTTCAATAGTTTTCAAACCACTTTTAATTATAAATTATAATTAAAAAGTGGCCCCCTTCAATGTCGGTCGACCCCTTTAGCAAATCACTTAAGTTATAATATTTAATAATATTATAACTTTATAATATAAGCTCCAGATAATTAATATTTAATTTGACAATTAAAATATTAATATCTCCCTCAAAATATGTCCAATTCACGAACCGTCTGAAGCTGGTGAAGAAGTGATTGATTCTGCTCATGACCAAACCATACTGCTAAAAATAGCAGGGGTGCTCCGCTGATTGCCAAATACTGCTAAAAATAGCAAGTCAGGCAAAAGACGTCCGAATGAGCCCGAACGAAAGCCAACTGGTAAATCCTGACAATTCCGAAGCCAAGCCAAGCTCCATCAAGACCCTCTATCCATCCTATCAGCCTACGAGGGTCGCATAATAGGCTAATCATAAGCTCTGAGAGATATCAACTCGAAGGGGACATGACAAAATGTACAAATGAAGAAGATAGGACTCATCATGACCTCCCAAAAACTACTTCTACCACAATGTATAATGAATGTTTCCCCCATAGGAGAGAAAAGAGAGGTGGTCTATGTGACCCACTAAAAAAGTGAGAAGGAAAGAACTCCATGTGAGGAAATGCTCCCTTCCAAAACTAAGAAGAGAAGACAAACCATGCAACCTTCCCTTAGAATGCCTCTTTGTAGGAGACCATGTGTCTCTCAACCCAACCACTAGCTGATAATACTGAGTTTTTTGTTTGTTTTCTGTATTCTGATTTTTTTGGTGTTTTTGCAAAGAAATGCTTGGAAAAATAATATAAAATACCAGATGCTTAAAAACCACAGAATACAACTTAGATCTCGAAGCTAGATGATTTATTAATCTTTCTGAATGATTACAACTGCAATATTCAAACATTCAGAGAAAACGGCAAGCTATTTATTGAAAACCTAGATAAGCTTGCAGGCGCCAGAAAGAGAGCCTGAGATGGTACGGCTGAAAGGAAATGAGCACTCTCCCACCTCGAAATTGATGCAATGGCTCCAAAAACCCTAGGCGTCCAACTTGCAGAAGTCAGAAGGTGAAAAGGCAAGGCGTCTTGTCCAGTGAAGAAGGTACGACCTTTGTTGTAGCAAATGTACAGCCCAACCAGCATTAAATAAATCTATACAACCTTGAATAATGTGCCAGATGCCAAATGAAACACTGCCAAAGTGATATTCTCCTTCTGGAAGAAAGATCAATCCAATACACTGATAATAAACTCTGTAATATGCTCAAATATGACTCCTGTGTGAAGCCACTTTGTTGACAATCTTCAACTGGTATTTCACAGTCTCAGTATGCCTGATTCTGAAGAGGGAACGTTCTTCAAAACCTGTTGATCTGCAGAAACCCTTGTTTCTCAAACCCCGATGCTCTCAAAGAGAAATAATGACAAATTCGAATAATCAACATAATGAGTTCGATTTGCCTCGAGGAAATATATAACCTCTCTCAAAAAGTCGACCCTTCTCAAAAATCAGCTCAATTACATTTAATAATAAATATTTCACCCTTTTTGCAATACTTTGGCCAATATTTAATAAATGGCGTCCTTTTATTTAATGAATATTAAACTCATTAAATATTAAATTTTTTCCTTCATTATAAAGTATTAAAAATACTTTATAATTTGCCATCTTAATAATAACTTTAATATTTCATTAAAATGACTTTATATTATAAAGTCAAATTAATAATTTCTTTAATTATTATTAAATGCTCTAATAATCCCTATTTGTTCAACAAATCATCAAACCGGGTCGATACTGAGCTGACCAGCTGAATCAGGTGCCCTGCCAAAAATAGCAACTCCTGCCTGCCTGACTTACTATAAATAGTAAGTACCTCTAAATCACTCTGTAAATGTCCGCAAAAGCCCAAACCTGAACCAACTACTGGAGTGATGTTCCCAAACGCTGGATAACTGCCTCAAGTGATCCTCTAAACACTTTTGCCAGCCTACGAGGATCTGAATGATAGGCTAACCTCAGACATAACTGTCCTGCCTAGGAAGGGGACATTACAGTCCGCCCTCCCTGAAATTGCTTGTCCTCAAATAATCTCAGCTCTGGATGCTGTAAAATCTCCTCCGACTCCCAAGTAGCATCCTCAACCGGTAAGTCTCTCCATTTGATCAAATACTCTCTGATAACCCACCTCCGAGGATGGCCTCAGGCACTAATATCAACTTCCCCTCCTCATCAAGGGGTGGCAGTACTGGAGAGGGAATCACATGCTGACCCAATGCCTTCTTCAGGCGTGAGACGTGAAATACGTTATGAACTCTGCTATTTGTCGGTAAGTCCAACTCATAAGCAACCTCACCCACTCGTCTGATAACTCAGAATGGACCATAGTAACAAGGTTTCAACTTCTCTGCACCACTCTTCCGCAGAGTGGACTGACGATATGGCTGTAACATGAGATACACCATGTCACCCACTGCAAAAGAACGCTCAACCCTTTCCTGATCAGCATACTGCTTCTACTAATTCTTCATTTGCATATCTCATGTTACAGCCATATCGTCAGTCCACTCTGCGGCTGCCGGGACGCACCTGCTAAAAATAGTAAGTTCCTTACTAAGTGATTTTCTTCATTTGCATGTCACACCATCGCGAAGCTCTCGAAAAACCCACAAGGAATCACCAGACATGCAAAGGAAACCCTGACATGCAAACCCTAAAAATAGCCTCTGAAGGCTGGACTCTGAAAGTTGTCGTCTCGTTTTGCATGTTATACCATCGCGAAGGTCTCGAAAAACCCAGAAGGAATATCAAGACAGGCAAAAAAAAACTCTGCATCTGAGCCCTGAAATTTGCCCCGGAAGCTGGACTGCTAAAAATAGAAAGTTGCCTGTCTTAGCTCAAATTTTGTACATGAGCAGCCTGATGTGCTCTGAATGCAGTGTAACCATCGGAATTTCAAAAAGTGTTGACGGAATGCCCTGTATTGTGCACTTACTAAAAATAGTAAGTACTCCGAATCTGATGAAAATTTGCCGAGAGCCTGCTGGAAGCATACTGACAACAATGTTAAGCTCTGTTTTCAATTTACTCACTTCGTTCAACCTCGGACTGACCAGGAAAGATGAAACCCTAATTTTCAGACCTGGCCGACATTTCACATTTTAAGCTCAATGACGGGCACAATCCCTGAAAAGGCAGACTAGAGAAAAGAGACAGACAAAGAGGTAGAGAGAGAAAAACCAAAGCCAAAAGACCAGAATGGAGCAAAAATTAGGGGTCCCCATTTTGAATGGGGCGATGTGTGAAAAAGTCACAACATCTGGCATCCCCACGGGAAAGTGTTGAAAAACACTTTAAGAATTGAACCTTGATTAATCTTCCTCAAGCCATCATACAGAAGGATACTTACTCAAAAGGGGAGAAGAATCCGATATTGGATCAAAACACTTTCATCTAAGACCTTGTGAGTGTGTGCATTCGTTCCATCTCTACACCATCTTGACTTCCGGAATCGGCCGCAGCAAGTTATACAAATATCTTAACTTCAAAAGCATCCAAGACATTGCCTCGCTGCCAGTCAGGCGTCCATAGCCCTGACGAGGTTGTCGCTACAATTCTCACGAATATTGCTCCACTGCCGGCCGAGCGTCCATAGCCCCGGTGGAGTTACTCGTATGTTCCCAAAACCAATATTTCACAATATTTTCTTTCATTTTTTTATTTTCTGTCTTTCTTTTCAGATATTTCTTTCAAGCACATTTACTTTTTCTTTTGATCTTCCGTCAATTCCTCAATTGGCTAGCAAGCAATGAAGCCTCCAACGGGTTTGAGAATTGTAGTGGCGCTGAAGCAAGATGTAAGATTTTCACCTGCCAAGACCTTTCCCAAGAAACCAAAATGACTCAGAATGGAGGTAGGTAAGATATTTAAGGTCTTTAGACTCATGTGTTAAGACACAATAACGGGTTGACCTCCCCAGACGAGTCTAATTGAGACTGGATGATGACAAGAGGAAAACAACCTTAGCCTTTTTTCAAAAATTTGTGCAAATTCTAGCGGAAAGAACCACGTTGTGAAAGTTAAACCATCATCACCCCCTTCGCCATGGGAAACCCAAAAATCCTTGCCCATTCCAAACCAAAACAACTTGAGCGGACAACTCAAGGGACGGGAACGCCAAACCAAAAACCCAAAGGGCAACAAACCAAAACCAAAAACGAAACAGGAGAGCAAACGGAAAAGCAAACCTAATCTAACTATATTACAAAGTAGGCTCTCGGAGAGAACCTAGGGTTGAAAATAACGCCCGAGGAATTGCCCATCGACTAGCAATGGGATATCCCCTCCTGTTCGTGTCCGTAACTTAAATGCATTATCTCCCAGGATCTCAGAAGCCTGATCAGGGTCCAACCATGATTTGTCGATCTGTCTATTCATAACCCTTTGATGCCTAGCCGAACTTTCCAAAGCTTCATTCCTTTTCTCCTCTAAGTGCATCAATTGAGACAACCTTGTTTGAATCTGGCCCTCTCCCTTATTGACTTCTCCACATTCCTCTTTTAAAGTGACTTGTTGAATCATCTTTGGGACTTGTCCTGAGGAGATCTTACTCATGGCACCTTTATTCTTTGAATGGAAAGCCTCGTGCATTCTACATGATAAGTCTTCGATGGAGGTATTTTCTATCTCTTTCTTTGCAGAATCTCCAAACATCCTTTCATTCTTATTCCTACTTAAATCATTTTCAATCAACACTTCGGTGAAGGCAGGCGTATCTTCTAAAAACTTCTCTTCCTTCGAGCTTTGCAACATGAGGACTTCTTTCTCAATGGGTCTATATGAACCCAAATCAGTTTCTACGAACAAAACATCACTATTTTCACCACATTCTGTGATCATCAATCTGAGCCGTGGTGTACTTTCAATTTTTATCTGATTTGGAACTCCCCTCCAAGGTAACCACATGTGGGAGAAGTCAATCGCAATGTATCCATTTAGCTTTCTAGACCAATCTCTGCTCAATAGCATACCATAACCATCTGGTATATCCACAACTGATATGTCGATGCGACTCTGAATTCTAGGATCCGCTTCCAGCTGCATATGGATATTACTTAACTCTCCTACAACTGGAACTTCAGTCTTATCCAGCTGAGTCACTTTCTTGTTGGTCTGGAGCGGAATTATACCTAATGCCTGACATACCTTCAAAGGCATGACATTACTTGATGCACCGGAATCGATCAAACAGTTATGCAATAACTTCCCAAAAATTCTGACTGAAACAAGAAATGGGGCTGGCTCATCCCTCCCCTGATAAAATACCACTGGCTTCTTCCTTTCATTTGCTGAAACACTCTCCTTTTCATCTTTTCTACTTGATTGAAATTGATTGTCTCGAACAACCTCTTTTGGATTCTGCGTTTGCTCTTGTTTTTGCTTCTGCTCCACAGGAATATTGAACCGAACTTTCCTTTTATCTTCAATCCATGACTTTTCAGGAGCGTTTGAAGAACCTTGTACCATACCTAAGAAGTTTTGAGGCTGTTGTGGAGCCTCCCAAGTGTCAAATGGCACATGAGGCACCTCTTCTACCATATTCGTGTCCTGTGCTGGACGAAACTGTGTGACAGCAGGAGGATTTCTTGGCGCACTGGTTGCTTCTTGGGACGTACTCCTCACAACGGGTGTTTCATACACACTTCCCAGAATTGTATCTCTGACCTCTGAAATCTTCATTAGCTCATGTAAGGGGAGACTAACCTTCATCCTTTTGAATTCTTCTAACACATAAGAGCCAAGTTTTTTCACGTCCTCTCTAGGAAGACTCTCCTTTTGTTCTCGCCCAACTTGATGAATTGGCTGCTGAATGACTTGTTGTCCTCCCCCGCCTTGCGCTGCATTCTGCCGCCTGTACTTTGGAGAATCTCTTGGTAAGCCTGGGTTGTTGCTCGCGTTGGGGTGCGGTAGAGTTGTAAAATTATTTGGAGGTACTGATGACGTCAGTGGTTCACGTTGTTGGTGGTAATTCCTCTGGTATACTTTAGGAGCTTCACCTCTAGTAGTTTGAAGAGCTTGTACCTCCCTTCTTCCTTCTACCAAGACGCTGTTGTTGAGAGGCGGAAAAATATAACCATCTCTATGAAGAGGCTCTTTCGGTGATGCATACGTGGCGTGAACTTCTGACGGTATTTGAAACTCTGGCATCCCCACGGGAGCGTTTGATGAAGCTGGTGGAAATTGGTGATTAACTGGTAGGGGCGTGTAACTCTGAAACTCAGGCGGGAAATTGCAATCTTCTATTATCAATGCCTGATCATATTTGGGTGCTGGGACTAATTCATATCCTGTAATTGGAGGGTTTTTTGTGGCCCCTGTATTACTTGCTTCACCCTTGAGAATACCAACCACAACTTGGAATTCGTGAAACTGAAGTTCAGAGTGTTGGTTCGTGTTATGTAACCTACACCATCCTGACGAGGCAGTTTCGGCCATATAAATTCTATCTGCAGGACGGTTTTCAGGAGGTGGCGGATTGTCCAATGGTGATGGGACACCTCCATTGTTGGGCCCAGTATTCCAGGACCTCTTCTAAAATCCTTGATTGTTATTTCTATACCCATGACTGTTATCTTGATGGTATCCTTGATGGGTATCCTGATGACTTGGAGGATTATTCTGATATCCTCGGTTAGCACCTTGGTGTGCCTGATAGTTTCGTTGCACAGTTTGCGTCTGATTACTTTGATTTTTGAGGTGAGTCACCTCGGCTAACAGCCTCTTCACTTGTTCTATTAAATCTTTTATCTCATCCTTCTCTTCTTGAGTTTTCACTGGCGGTACCGTGTTTTGGAGATAAACAGGCTGTGTGACTTGTGTCTGGGACAAAGGCATCCCAGGATGGAGAACTAATTGACTTGATGGTGCTTGAACTTGATAAGTTGGCTGTGGAATTGCATTTAACGCCGGAACTTGTTGATTCCATGTTGAGCCGAGCGTTGGCATTTGATTGTTTATTCTGACTAGACCAGTATATAATGAGGGTCCAGTTATATTCTGCCCTAAACCCTGACTTACTTCAATAGCTTTAGCGTAAGCTTGATTTATGTTTGCTGGAGTGGGGTGAGATCTTACGAACATTGCAGTCAAAGAATCAAGTGCTGAATAGTAGCTTTCTCGAGCGTCAGCAACGACATAAGGAGTGCGTAACCTTGTGAGGGCCTTTTGGAACCTATTGTTGAATGCATGAATGGGCTCTTTATCTTGTCTTCTCACCTATGCGCATTGACGATAAAGTTCTATAGGGGTGGCCGGTATACCAAACTTTCCAATAAGGCTTCCTTCATCTGCTCCCATGTTCTTATAGACCCCACTGGTAGGTGAATAAACCAAAAATGAGCCTCTTCTCCCAAAGAATATGGAAATAGGCAGCAAGCCACGTCTGCATACCCAATCTGCCTATTGTGTAGGTGACCTTCAAACATCTTGATATGGTCCTCGGCCATGCAATTAACATTATTGGCAATGAACTTAGTACAAAAATTTTCAGGATTCTTCGGCATCTCGTGGTAGTCTTGAAACTCTAGCGGAGACGGGTTGGTAACCAACCATGTAGCACCATTTGGAGCCGGTTGACCTCCTGGTTGACCTCCTGGTTGAGCCATTGCTTGAATTGGTTGTCGCCGCTGATATACAATAACTTGGGTTGGCTGTTGTACAATAGTTTGAACTTGCTTGGGCTGAGCAAACCTCGAAGCACTAGGTGGAGTTCTAAATAAACTTGAAATTTCTTCTCCGCTTTCTTCGCTTGACTGAACTTCTTCGTTTGATAAAAATTCTTCACTTGACTTGGCCTCCTTATTTGAATGACTTTCTTTCTTCTTCCTTGATCTCATAGGTAGCTCTAACTCCACAAAATCTTTATATGAACTGGGCGTAGACCTCAAAATTCTCTTAAGCTTGTCTGGCGAAAATGAACTGATACGATCCAGGATGTAGCTGCTTCTGCGGGATTGTTCAATCCTGAGAGAACACCATCTTGACTTATGATAACTTTCTTCAATATAACTTTTTGCACTTCAAACCCTTTCTACTTCAACACAACTACATGCTGTAGCTGTTATTCGCCCTCCTTCTAGCGCCAATTCTGTTGACGTGGTTTTTGCGACTACACCAACACAAAATAAAGTCGCCAACGGCTACTCTATCCTCTCTTGAACAAAGTTTCCTGCATGCTAAGATTGCGAGATAGATCATACATTTAACTCCAAGGTTCCTTTAATGCGAATAGACTCAGTTGGCTCGATGTGATTTTGTTGGTATTTCAAGGGGACTTACACAATTGTTCGACAGTTGACAGCAGACAGCGAACTAAGGGCTTTCGTGTAATTCGAATGATTTGGCAAGCGAGCACAAGTTTCCTAATTCTAACCAGAAATGAACTAAATTTAAAATGAGTGTAGGGCCTAAGTTCTAATCTATTCTAAGGTGTGGGACATGGCGATCAATTCTCACAAGCTTCAGCCAAGCTCCGTTTTGCCTCACTTCGGACAGCTTCCGCGGAACTGGTGCAATCTTCAGAGGAGTGACTCAAGATGTCCAGATCACGATCTAGCATGAAGACACCATCACAACGACGCATGCCAACATATAAACCATAATCGAAGTTAAGTTTCACAAATTTCCAGTTGACCACGCAAGGCGAACCCACCGTCAGCGAGCCCGCTAGTGGTATGGACAAGCGAAGTCTTGTTCAAATCGAGCAAAACATTCCACAATTACCAAGTACTTGCATGAAATGAAATCTACTTTACTTTAAACTACTTCAAGATGCTACGTGAATTGGAAGGACGAAGAAGCCTCAACAACTACTCATAACAAAGAAGACATCACCATCAATGAAAATCCTTTTATTATGAAAGCATTCATGACAACTTCTTACAAAGTATTCAAAGGGAAGACTTTCCTTCCTTTTCAATCTAAAATATACTATCAACTATCTAATTGCTCTCTACTCCTCCTCTGCTATCCTAACTCTTATCTAATCTAATTTCTAATGAATTACAAATGAGGGGGACTCCCCCTTTTATAGTTGGCCAATTCCAACGAACGACTTAGATTACAATCAACTGGATTGCCCAAATCGTGCCACCTCAGCCTTAAACAAGATTCGCCCTAAAAACCGCCACAAAGGAAAGTGGGGTAATAAATGAGCCATTAATGTCCACCATCCTTCTAGAAGATTCCAGCTTTGAAACGCGTTCACACTGCTCTTGATCTTCTTCTTGACATTGTTCTTCAACTTCGCTCGAGCTTCCATTCTTTATCACTTGAGTTATACTAAGTCCCAACACTTAGTTATTTTTCGCAACTTTTCTTCTGTAATGTCCCCTTCTCGAGCATGATCTTTCCAGTGACCGTTGGCCTATTCCGGAGACCAGTAGGCTACTCGGAAGGTAAAATTAGGGTTTCTTGTTTTGAAGGATGCTCTTGCTCGTGGTTGGTTGATTCAAAGGGAGATTCTTTCTGGGTTTTCAGAGAGCTTCGCAGTGATATGTTCTTCTTGGCATTCTAAGCATCTTCAGGAATTTACTATTTTTAGTAAATTCTATTTCTGGCAGTGTTCCTGTTGGTTTCGGCATGGTTGACTTTCTACTTTAGACTGATCAGTTGGCTTACTCATTTATGGCTTCGGGGCACAATTGGAGAGATAAGTCAAATTATTTAATTAAAGTCATGTTTTAATGTTATATTTTAACATTGACCCCCTTGGCCTAGCTCGTCACTTTAAGTTGTTTTAAAAGATGTCTTTATGGGTGGGCACCTCATTGAAAGAACTTAATTATATTTCTTATAAAGTAAAGATTAACCCAAGCTCAAATTGGACGCCAATTTCAAGAAGGAAATAAAGTATTATTAAAAGTCAAAGTTTGCTTGGAAAAGTGGGACGCCTTCTATTGGAGGATTAGGGTTTGGTTCGAAAAGGAAGTTTAGGGTTTCGAGAAAGATCATCTGAAAATTATAAAAGGAGGCCATTGGTTATCATTGAGATTATCTTTTGTCTACAGGAATGTTATGCTGCCAGATTGGCTTTGGGATTGCTTTCGAGGAATGAAGGCCTCCTAGCTTGGCTCTTCTTCTTGCTTGAAAAACAGCAACTAGTTGAGAGGTTTGAGTGTTATTGATTTGTTTTTTCAGTTATAGTTGGTTTCCTATCCTTCGTAGTTGAGTTTTATCATTTCCTGTCAATTCCAGAGTTGCTGGTCATGACTGCTGAATGTATATTTCTGCTCACAAGTCTCAAATCTTAAACATTCTCATTCTGGGTATTGTCTCATTGTGTTTCCCTGTTGGAGGCGCCCCTTCATGAATATTTGCAGATTTTAATACGAAGTTTATGATTTTATAATGCAAATTCGTCATTCCTTGAAGGCCGTACTTTTTGGAGTGCCTTGGGATTCGTGTCAGTAATTAATAACCATTTTTAGATGCCATTTCTTATTACTAAGTTAGGCGCCATCATTTTGAGGGTCTATTGCATCAGATTTGAGACAATTTGAGTGAGAGTTGAGGGAGTTTTGAGCTATTCATTGAATTTCTGTGTTGCTGGTTATTTATTTTAAGTGCAGGTCTGTCATAACCAGATTTAAGAAATCTGCATTTTCTTCCTTGGATCGGAGTTAAGAAATCATTAAAGGCTTTGTAAAAGGTTCCTTGTTGTTGCAACAATTTTGAAGAGCTCTAATATTGATCTTGCAAGGATTCATAATTATTGTAAGCTGGCAGTAGTACTGACAGCAGTTCTTTAATCCTGCTTTTTCATGATTTGTAACACTCATGCTTTACATTCTGTAATTGCTTTGTAATATCTTACATCTCCGCCCTATGGTAGCTCCTTTCCCCCTCCGGGTTAGAAAGCACATTCTGGGTGTCGAGTTACTTCAGCATTCTAGCTTATTTCCCTTCAAAGCATTGTAATTCTTAGCACTCCGCCATATGGTCGCCTCAACTCCATACTGGATTGGGTAGCACATACTTGGTGTTGAGTTCCCTTTCAGTACTTGTAGTGGTAGAAGATCCTCTGACCATATGCTCGCCATCATCGGCCCATTCTTGGTTAGAGTTCCTTCCAGTTCTGTTTTTTTGATCCTCTGACCAATGCTCACACCTTGCCCTCTTCGGGATCCTGGTGTACATTCTGGTTAGAGTTGTTTCAGTATCGTTCTGGTTTAGAGCTAACCCTAACGACTGTGGATTGCTCTGCTTGTTGCAATTGAAAATTTGAAAAAATTTGGCTCGGAATATTTCAGTGGTATCAGAGCCAAGATCCTGGCATCCTGTGCCCAACAAAGTTCATTTGACAGATGAGTGACAGAGATACCAGACACTACGTACAGAAAGAGATGACTACAGAGAAGTCACTACTTGAGTTAATGCATGAACTGTGTACACTAATGAAGGATCCTGACATAAAATGGGGAGTCAGAAAGATTTATGCTAAGTTTGAAAGTTGGGATAGAAAGGTGCACATGCCACATCAAAATGATCGTGAGCTTGATGAAGATACCGTGGCAAGTGAAGAGTTAAGAGTAGAACCCCATAATACTTCCCTTGACTTGCATGTAATAGTAAGTGATGAAGATCAGCTTGGTGAAAAGAACAGAACGACAGTCTTGAATCCTAATAAGGATTCAACCTATGAAGGTCTTGAAGCTAAGGGCTTCACTGAAGATTTTGGTAGTACGGTTGTATGGGATGAGTTTGCTGATGAAGAGCAAGTAGAAGGAAATACTTATGGTCCCGTTGAATCAGCCTATGAGCATTGCCAAAGTGATGAAGTTGGTAATGATTCCAACATGACTGTACCACCTCGTGTTGAAGAATTGGTGGTGGATAGTTTTACTCTTGTTGCTGTCTCAACTCCCCAAGAAGTTCCACATGAGGAAATCAGCGACATACTTTCTCATGATGGTTCCATAAAAGATAATGAAGGTGAAGTTTTCGAAACAAGCAGCATCGAAGAATCTTCACTTCATTTCGGTGGTGACATTGTTGGATTTGGGTTTGACCAGCAAACCAAACCATTGGAAGAAAATGTTTTTGAAGATATCAGCTTAAGAGATTCAGGATCTGACTTATTCATTGAGTCAATACTTCCAGTGAAGCATGAAAAACCTCTTCCTGTTGATCATCTCAGTCAACCCCTTGGCATTTGGGATCCAGGTGTGTTGGCACCGAGGTATAACAAAGAACCTTTGTGGGATGAATTTCCCTTTGATCCTGATGAAGACCAAAATATTGTCTGCCTTGCAAGCTATGAGGAGGCCGAAGGAGAAGTTGTTTTTGATGAAGAAGCTTACTCTGAAGAGCTCCATGGTGATCCCTTCAAGCTGATTGCAGCCACCAAGGAGGATGTTGTAACTTCCGAAGCTTACTCTGAAGTTGTTTTTGATGAAGAAGCTTACTCTGAAGAGCTCCATGGTGATCCCTTCAAGCTGATTGCAGCCACCAAGGAGGATGTTGTTACTTCCGAAACTTTCAAACCAGCATTCAATGATTGTTCGTTTGAGTCAGGGGCTGCTATAGCCTTTGATCAAGATGGCAGTGAGGTGGATGAAGAGCTTGAAGACCTTACGGCTTTTGAAGAAGAAAGGTTCAATGTGGTTTTAGATCACAAGGCTGATCTACCAAGGCAAGAAGCTGATTGCAAGCTTGAGGACGAAGAAACTATGGAGTATGCCCCTCTCCATGACACTGAACATTCTCCGTTAGTTGAGAATGAAAGACAAGAAGGTTGGAGCAGCTCTGAGGACAGCGATGTCACAAAACAAAGTTCTGATTTTGAAAAGCAGCCAACCAGCAATTCACCATCTTCGCATTCTTATGAGTGGGAAGGACAATTCAAGGTGTTCGTTGACAAGGAAGTGCAAGCTCTATCCCTGTTTGACTACGCACATAGCTTGGTTGAAGAGCTTTACTGGAAGGCTCAGCTTGAAGAGAGACGTAGAGGAGTGACCGATGAAGTTACTCTTCCTAATTTGCAACTTATCAGAGATTCCTTGGAGACCTTGAAGTCCGAGTACGTACACTCTATTGGAGAACAGGATCATGTCATTGAAGTTGCAAAGAAGGCCATTTGTGCTTTTCATGAAAAGGAGAGTACGATTGATGAGCTCACTCTGGAGCTTAAATCAATAAAGGACGAGTTGAAAGAAACTCAGTTGGATCTAACAAAGGTTGAAGACCAGTTTGCAGATTTCAAACTTTTCAAGGAGCAAGAGGATGCACAAAGAGCTGAAAAAATCAATCAAGTGATTGGAGATCTTGACTGTCTTCAAGAGGAGTTTGATCTTGAAAGCATTTCAAGAAAATCAGAAGTTGCATGTACAGATTTGAGGCAGCGAGACGAAAGGAATGGCTTCCAGGTCTTTGACAATCCCTTCTTTGAAGTGGGTGCTGAAGCAACTTATGACAATCCTCTCTTTGTTTTGAAAAATGAGTCAAGTAGTGAAGTGACCAAGCATGAGGTCAAGCATGAACTCCAATCTAAGGATGCCTTGATATCACTCCATGAGGATGTGCCACGTATGTTGAGTAGTAATGGATGCATAAGTGGGTTTGAGGATGGAGTCTCTACATGGGAAGTGTTGATTCGAGGAGATTTCAACATCCCCGACACCAAGGTGTTAACAAAGCAAGACTTGGTAGCTGCTGGTAACTTCATTACAGCAGTGTTGTGACCTAATTCACACCTCGCCCCATTGCAAATGGGGACCCTTGTTGTTTGCTTTTTAGGGTTTTGCTTTCGCGTGCCTCGTTTTGTCTGCTCTTCGTTTGGGGGTTTTGAGTCTTAATTTTGAACGATCACCCGAGTCGAGTCAGTGAGTTCTAGCCTGGATCAGTGCATAAACGCCACCATCGTGCTTAGAAGGCCTGGGAGACGAAGATCGACTGTCGTTTCGGTCGATTCTGACACTTCCAAATTTTTAGGGTTTCTCACCCCGGGCCCCCTATTTTTTAGGACCTACTTTTTTGGCACTTTTGGGCAATTCTGGGATCCCTATTTTTTAGGGTCTATTTTTGGAAAGATGCTATTTTTGGAAAATTTCTATTTTTAGAAACTTTCTATTTTTAGAAGGGCCATGAGTTTCGAAAACGCACTCAGAAGTTCGAAACGAGCAACGAAACTCTCAGAAAATCAATTCGAAGATTTTTTGAAATTTTGGTAAAAATCTGGAAAATCACATAAAAAGTTCAAAAAATCTGGAAAATTTGTTCAAAAATGGTGAGAAATTCTGGAAAATCACAGAGAAATCTGGTAAAGAGCACAGAAAATGGTGAATGAGATGATGAATTCATCAATAAATTGGTAAAATTCATGAAATCCATCAAGAAATCTGGAAATTTGTGAGAAATTTGAACAGTTCATGGGAAAATCTGAACATTCATCCATGGAGGAAACTGAGATATACATCTTCAGCTCACAAGATCATGGTGAAGTACAGAGGAAGCCAATAGTGAAGGCTTCAACCTTAGTCAAGTATCAATGGCATAAAAATCTGAGCAATGGCTAAATAATCAATGAAGTCCGCTTTAACATAAGCTAGGAAAAGGATGTCAATGGCTGACAACAAGCTGAAGTCCGCCCCTGTCAAAGCATCAAATGGACAGTCACAAGCTGAAGTCCGCCCTGTTCATTGGCAATGAAATGTATGAACTCCGCCTTGGTGAAAGAGAAGATGGCAACCAATTCAAGCAAGTCCGCCCATGGCAATAAGGAAATTGCCTAACAAATGATGAAGTCCGCCCTTGTCATGGCCTAAGAAGTAACAAAGTCCGCCCAGCTAGGATAGTTAATGGCAAGCCAAGACACAAAGTCCGCCCCTGTCAAAGTATGCAATGGCTGGTGACAAGCCAAAGTCCGCCCAAAGAAAAGAGGTGAAATGCCTAAGGCAATGAGGCAATGGTCAACCACAGGTTAAAGTCCGCCCAGCCAAAGATGGAAATGGCTACTAACAGGCTGAAGTCCGCCTTGTCCAATGGCCAAACATTGAAGGAAGTCCGCCTTCCAACCAAGGCAAATGGCAAGCATTAGGAGGAAGTCCGCCTATGTATGGCCAAAAAGAGGTCAAAGTCCGCCCTTAAGAATGTTCAAGTGGCATCAAAATGCATGAAGTCCGCCCTTGGATAGTTTCAAAATGGCAAGGAAGAGTATAAAGTCCGCCCTTGAAAGAAGTCAATGCCAAGCATAAGGAGAAAGTCCGCCCCTTGAACAGAAGAAAAATTTGGCTAAGGCATGGAAAAAGACAAAGTTAAAATGGCCAAAGAAATGCTAAAGTCCGCCCCATTAAAGAAGAATTTGTCTAAGTTAAATGAAAGATGGCATGGCTATAGAGGAAGTCCGCCCTAGGTAAAAGAAAAACTGGATAAGGCATAGCCAAGGAAGAATAAATGGCAAGAGAAAGTCCAAAGTCCGCCATGTGTTAGAGAGTGTAAAAAATTAAAATTTGCCTAAGTCCAAACCTTTGGAAAACTAAAATATGCATGGCACTTTGAAGATTTGCCCAAGTGACTAAAAAAAATCTTCGCCATGGCTAGGAAAATGGTGGAAAAATCAAGCAAATGGACAAAATAAAATTGGACTTGGCAAGGAAAAAATCAAGCAAATGGCTAAATAAAATCAGACATGGCGAAAGAATTTTGGACAAGAGGCAATTTTTGGACAAAAAATATTGGACATGGCTAGGAAAAAATTGGACATGGCTAGAAGAATTATGGCAGAGATCATAGCAAGAAAATTTGAGAAGATGAAAATTCGCCTAAGGCATTGGCAAGGAAATTTTCAAAAATCAAAAATTATTGGCCAATAAAACGAACGGGTTGGAATGGACACATAAAATAATTATTTTAATTATTTTAATCATTTATTTTCCAACACCAAAAAAGAGATAAGTCTTGAAGATTTCGAAATTGGAAAGAAAGATAAAGATCTTTGTTAAACTGGAAATGAAATTAGAAACTTTCCCGGACAAGATGATTGAGGATAGAACTTGCCATACGAAAGCCAAGTGAAAGATGAGTTCGAACTTGATTCAAAGGAAACATTGCAAATTTACTAAAATGATCGACCCTCTCACTTCTATAAGTGATTTCGTTTTTCATTTGTGCAATCACTCGATTTTGAGAAGAAAAGTGGTGAGAGGAAAATTGTTTAAGGCAAAAGGTTGAAGAAATTCGCAGCAAAGTGAAAGAAATATTCTGTTATCAGCTTGCATTGTGATCGTGATCACGTCTCCAAGAAGTCACAAGGCAGATTTTTCTTGTCCATTTCATGTTAACATGATACTTCACCATTTATTTTTCTTTCCAGCTTGTTATTTTTCGCGAAGTCTAATCTGATTACCAGCTGGAATGTTCTTTCAAACTGATTTTAATGTCGAATTCTGATTTTCCTTTCTTCCTTCTCTTGCAGATCTATTTTTCGAAGCAGCCAAGATGAAATTTGCAAGCAAAGGTGTCCAAACTCAATCAAAGATTAAGTCCAAGTGGGAGCACGTTCTAGACACTGATCTTGGCCACGTAGATCTTGAAGACTTCCGAAAGAGAATGTACGGGACTGACGGACGTTTGCCTACACCAATCGCCATGAGGATGATGCGCAACGGAATCGTCCATGCAGCTGGATTTCCACCAGCAAAAGAATGTCCTGAACTGATGGCAGAATGCGCACTACATTACGACGCACAAGACAGACAGATAGAAGCTCCTGACGGAAGGGTCCTTGCCTACTTGTCCGAGCCAGCAATCCAGGAGACTTTTGGCATTCCAGTGTACAACCGAACATCATATCGCACCAAGCAAGATGCACTCAAACTTTATCAAAGTCAGAAGGATCTCTGTGCATCCAACATAAACAAGAATTGGTTATTAAAACCAAAGCCTACTGCAAGCAAGATGCCGAAAAAATTGATTAGAACCCACTTCAAAGAGGAATATGGTGATATTGTTCTGCTACTTAACAGAATGGTAGGCAGTGCCCACGGTGCTCCTTTCGAAGATTGGATGTACTATTTTATTGATGAGATAATCACTGGAGTCAAAATGTTCAATTGGTCCAGGATGATTAGTGACAGCTTGCACGAACAGTTGGTCAACTTTGAGCAGACCAAAATTTTCCACATGAGCTCATACATTGTATATTCACTCGCAAGATACTATAAGTATCCTGGCTTGACATGCAAAGGCGTGGTCGGCAATGGCGAGGGGAAATTGAAAGTCTACGATTGCTATCCGCAGCTGCAGCTGAAAGAGAAGTCCCACTTCCGGAGAGCTCATGATGCATTTTTGATGTATATCACCCGGCTTCTTCAAGGCGGAACTCACCAAAGACTCTCGCATGAAGCCAAGAGCCTGATCAGCCGGTATGGATTCTGGTTTATTCAATATCCTAAGTTCACCTACATCAGAATCCAAGGATTTTCCGGAAATCCTTATAGGCTGCCTGTCTATCCGACTAACAGGATGGTATTGCTGGAAGTGCTAAGGCAATTAGAAACATATCAGAACATCCAAAGGCCTAAGCAGAAAGCTGCTGTCACCTTCCCCTTTTTCATCGGCAACATGGAGGAGTCATGCCCAACAGCACAAGCAGCAGAGGTTGCTCGACTGGAGATTCAGCAATATCCATTCATCTCATACAAATCCAGGAACAACTTCGATCCGCTCCATCACATCAAAACTGTGGACGGAGAAAGGTATAAACATCGGGTTGACTTAGAGGACTTCTGGGCCAACGCAGCCGATGAATATGACGTAAGGGGAAGGTTATGGTCAAGGCTGCCATTAAGCATGATAAGGGCGACAGAGCTCTTCAAAATACCTGACCAACTGCAAGAGGATGGAATATATGTGCAGCCAGGCTTCATGGAAAATGAGCCACTACCGCCTATAAAATGGTTTGAGCCTGAGATGGGTGATCTATCCACTTTGATGCGCCCTGTTTTCAAGTACTCTCAGTGGTGGATAGATCGTCAAGTAGAGGTCCTAAAACAGAGAAATGTGCAATTTACCTACGAGTTGATGGGAGACACCGAGTCATGTTCTTCAAACGCCGGTACATCTCATGCGGATGGACAAGCAGATGCTACCAACTCCAAGAAGAGGAAAGAAGCCGATAAATCCGCAATTCAGGACAAGGGTAAAGAGATAGATGAAGGGCCTTCGCGGAAGAAACACAAGTTCAGACCCCTCCAGTCGGCTACTTCCCGGAACATAGAAGAAATGCTTGCCATGGATAGAAAATCTTTGGAAAATGCCAAAATTCCTTCTCCAGTTGAAAATGTAGAGCCAATTCAAGTAGAGGATGATGATCAACCCTCTCCAGCAAGCACAGAAATTTTAGGATCGGATAACGACACAGACATTATGGATGGAGAATTCGAGGAAGGAATGATTTCCGCCCTCAAAGGCATTCAAGAGGACCCATCCGTCCAGGAGATCCAGGATATGCAGTTGGTCCAAGAAATTCAAAGTATGCCGGAAATTCAAGAAGATCAGGAAGTGCAGGGCATACAGGACGACCAAGAACAACAAGACGTAATTGAGCGGCCAACAGTTCCAGAATGGCTGAGGGAAAGATTGAAAAGAAAAGCGCCAGTGGAGGTCCTTGAGGAGGACAATGACACAGATTTTCTGGCCAGATTAGAGCAAACTGCCCCAAGGAAGAAGGCCAAAAAGTTCTCTACCATCCAGAGAGATGAAGCTGGAAATCGCACGGTGCAAATTGCAGTGCCTGCAGCCGACAAGTTTCAAGACGAGATTGCTCCTGAGGAATATGCTATCACAACTGTCGACATGGGTCCAGCAACAAAAGAGCAGGAAGTCGAAGACTTGGATAATTCCGTGGCCACCATCAAGGCCAGATTAGAAAAAGAAGTTGCCAAGAAAAAGGAGTACAAGAAAGAAATTCAACGCCTAAAAGGCTATATCCAGCACCTGACCAAGCCACTAAACGAAGGTGAGCAAGTGGCGCCTTTACCTCCAAATGCTTCACAAGAACCAAGTGCAAACTTCGAAGAGGAATTGACAACAGCGAGGGAGGCTAAAGACTGGATGATTGGAAGGAAAGAAGAGGCGTTGATATTTGCAGAAAAGTTGGCGCAAGTGAATGAACAGGCTTCCTTCGTACTTTCACGAGTTGCAGATCTTGCGGAGTCATGGAGTAGCCTCGAGGATAGTCAGAGCAGGATCATCCCATACATTCGGGAACTGAAGGGCATTTCAAAGCAAAGATTGGTTGAAGACAAGGTTATTGAAGCTGGAGCAGCGTATGACTTCAATGGATGGTATTTTGCTTTGATCTCAAGGAGAGGAGTTCTCGAAAGGGTGAAGCAGGATAGTGGTAGAGTTGAAGAACAAGTAAAAGAAATTCAAAGTAAAATCTATGAGATGGCTGCAGATATGCTCGACAAGGAGGTTATCCGAAGGAAACACTTGCGGCCAAGGAGTTTGAAAGAGCAATTACAAAAAGTTTTCTCCACCACCGGGCCAATCATGAAGGAAGGCTTCACCAAAGTGTTCGATTTCATGGCCATCAGAAGTTCTTTCTTGCTGCAGGAGCCAGCATGGGCGACTATTTTTGCAGAGTGTGCCGAGAACTTGGATTTGCTGGAGTATAATGTCAGTGTGCTGCCCGACATCGCCATGGAAGAGGTCGACCTGATAGTGTCCAGGTTCGCCGAATGTGAGGCTGCACGAGTGGATAAGGATGCCACTCCAGATATCTAGAGCTCTCTTCAGTTAACTGATTGTGGTTTTAGAAACCCTAATTAGGGTTTAGTTCTGTTTAATCTTGGCCATTGATCTTGGATCAATCTCGGCCGTTCTTTGTAATCTTGAAAAACTATATAAACCCCCCCCCTCACTCTCTCATTCTCATTAGAAAATTCATTAGAAGATTAGAAGGTAGAGATATAGAGAATATAGATTAAGAGTTAGAGCAGATTTGAGATAGTTAGAAATAAAGAGAGAGTTCTTATGAGATTGTTGTGGAAAGCTACTTTGATAATGAAGTTCAAATGCATGAGGTGCTTTGAGTACTTGATTGTTGAATAGTTGCATGGTCGCATGTTTTCTTTCTCACTTAGCAGATTTGAATTAAAATGTATGTTAGAAGAATGATTGATTGATAACGGAGATTAGTGAAACCGAGCTCATACTTTCTTTGGGTGGATGATTTCACTCGATGTGCAAAGTTAGACTGAGCTTTACTGTGGATGCTTAACTTCTGTTTTAATAATTGTTGTTCAATCTGATGGCAATTATTTATCACGTGAAAATCAAAAGCACATTCCTAGAAGATTGCACTTGCTCTGCGTAGTTGTCATTGAACGTGGCGAAACAGAGTATGGTTTATTGGGTTTCACTTAGTCTTCGTCTTCTCTTGATTTCTTAGGAGTAGCATAAAAGTCTCTAAACCCTAAATCTTTTTTCATTTTTTTTATAAAATCAAAAAACCCCAAAATGGTACTGCATTTATGTCTCCGCTTTTTCGAATGACTTGCAAAATCTTACTTGTGCCCACAGCAAATCACATCCATACCACAGAGCCTATCCGCGTTCATCTTAAACATTGGAATTACCCTATGATCTCACTTGCAATCTTAGCATAGGAAGTAGTTTTTCAAGAGAGAATAGAGCGTCTGTGACACTTTGTTCTAAAATGTTTTGTGTGTCGTAAAACACGCAACAACAAGCAGCAAGGAGCAAAGATTTCAGTTTTGTTACTCATGAAGTAGGGAAGAAAAATGGACTAGAACTCGGTGTTTGTATGCTTGTCAATCCATCCCTTGGGTTGAATGATGCTTTGGCATTTATTAGTCCATTTTTGGAGTTGGTTTTGAGGTCATTTAATATTTCATGCTCCATTGTTGTTGAAACTTTCATGGATAGGCTTCAAGGGTTCAATAGAGGAGGCATCAATATCTTCAGTATACACTTGATCCTTACTAGCTCTTGGGAATGCATTGAGATTACCTTGCATTGTGTTGAAAATCATTTTCAGTTGGGTATCTGTGCTTGGGATTCTCAACTTGGGTTGATAAAGCTTATTACATTTGGAAAGGGCTTTTGGAGGAATGAGGATCAAATTTCCAAATTTGTTGATGTTGTTCCTTTCTTTGTCCGCCACTTGATGGGGTTATTTGTTCATCAACAATTGGGTTGGAGAGAAATTTTGAGTATGGGTTGGAGAAATGAACAATTGGTTGCTCTTGAGAGTGTTTCTCGGCTAAGACCAGGACAGATTTTGAGACTCGAGCTTGCTGGTTTGAGGCAGACCAGCCACCTTCCACCTTACATGTTGCGTTTCTCGCATTCAGGAGAGTTGGTTCATCACTCCTGATCAAAGAAGTGGTAGTTTTCTCATGGAGATGGATCTAGCGTGTTTTCCAACCACCTTGGAGGTGTCACCTTGCAGCTCGATGGTCATCTCACATGCTCACGCTTGGGATTTTGAGTGGTGTTGTTGTTTCCCTTTGGGTAGGACTCGAGAATCAGATTGCACTACACTGATCCTAGGCTTGATCAGCAGCAATTATTTGGTCCTTCACACCTTTCCTACTCTCCAAATTCATCTTATGATGGTTTGTGATGTAAACTTTGACAGTTTACTCTCAGTGTTGATTCAGGACAGCAATCTCTCACATGCTTTGGTTCACCATTCTGAGACTCATGGGGCTAGAACTATGTGTGTTTTTTGTAGTCTTCATGGTTGTGTCAGTATAATTCAGATGAGGCATAGTAGCTTCATGTGGAGACATGAGTATGAATTCGTTGAGCTCTTGCAAAGGATTGCTTTCCTCCTTGCAAGAAGATTTGTAGATGTCACATTTGCAGTCATGGTTCCATTTGTTACCATGTGGAGGTATGCTGAGGAGTTCGATTTTGATTTGAGTAGACTATCTTTCCTATTGCTTAGAATTGTGATTGACAGTAGTATGGTTGATATTGTTAATTTGGGGCATTGTGGACATGAGATGTTGCCTGATTTTGATCCCCCTCCTTTAAGATCTTTCGGTTTGAGTATCATGGATGGTAGCACTTTGGGGTTACAAGGAAGGTTAGTGCAGCATAGGCTTGATGATTTCACGGATGTGATCAGAGTGGTGCAGCATCGGCATGGTGGGTCCTTCCTGCGATGGGTTTGGGAACCAGGGATCATACTTGTTTGCGTATGGATTAGTTTTAAAATTTCTGGAGTTGTGGTGGTATTGCTTGAGGACAAGCAATTTTGGGAAGGGCGGATTGTAATGTCCCCTTCTCGAGCATGATCTTTCCAGTGACCGTTGGCCTATTCCGGAGACCCGTAGGCTACTCGGAAGGTAAAATTAGGGTTTCTTGTTTTGAAGGATGCTCTTGCTCGTGGTTGGTTGATTCAATGGCAGATTCTTTCTGGGTTTTCAGAGAGCTTTGCAGTGATATGTTCTTCTTGGCATTCTGAGCATCTTCAGGAATTTACTATTTTTAGTAAATTCTATTTCTGGCAGTGTTCCTGTTGGTTTCGGCATGGTTGACTTTCTACTTCAGACTGATCAGTTGGCTTGCTCATTTATGGCTTCGAGGCTCAATTGGAGAGATAAGTCGAATTATTTAATTAAAGTCATGTTTTAATGTTATATTTTAACATTGACCCCCTTGGCCTAGCTCGTCACTTTAAGTTGTTTTAAAAGATGTCTTTATGGGTGGGCGCCTCATTGAAAGAAATTAATTATATTTCTTATAAAGTAAAGATTAACCCAAGCTCAAATTGGACGCCAATTTCAAGAAGGAAATAAAGTATTATTAAAAGTCAAAGTTTGCTTGGAAAAGTGGGACGCCTTCTATTGGAGGATTAGGGTTTGGTTCGAAAAGGAAGTTTAGGGTTTCGAGAAAGATCATCTGAAAATAATAAAAGGAGGCCATTGGTTATCATTGAGATTATCTTTTGTCTACAGGAATGTTATGCTGCCAGATTGGCTTTGGGATTGCTTCGAAGAATGAAGGCCTCCTAGCTTGGCTCTTCTTCTTGCTTGAAAGACAGCAACTAGTTGAGAGGTTTGAGTGTTATTGATTTGTCTTTTCAGTTATAGTTGGTTTCCTATCCTTCGTAGTTGAGTTTTATCATTTCCTGTCAATTCAGAGTTGCTGGTCATGACTGCTGAATGTATATTTCTGCTCACAAGTCTCAAATCTTAAACATTCTCATTCTGGGTATTGTCTCATTGTGTTTCCCTGTTGGAGGCGCCCCTTCATGAATATTTGCAGATTTTAATACGAAGTTTATGATTTTATAATGCAAATTCGTCATTCCTTGAAGGCCGTACTTTCTGGAGTGCCTTGGGATTCGTGTCAGTAATTAATAACCATTTTTAGATGCCATTAATTATTACTAAGTTAGGCGCCATCATTTTGAGGGTCTATTGCATCAGATTTGAGACAATTTGAGTGAGAGTTGAGGGAGTTTTGAGCTATTCATTGAATTTCTGTGTTGCTGGTTATTTATTTTAAGTGCAGGTCTGTCATAACCAGATTTAAGAAATCTACATTTTCTTCCTTGGATCGGAGTTAAGAAATCATTAAAGGCTTTGTAAAAGGTTCCTTGTTGTTGCAACAATTTTGAAGAGCTCTAATATTGATCTTGCAGGGATTCATAATTATTGTAAGCTGGCAGTAGTACTGACAGCAGTTCTTTAATCCTGCTTTTTCATGATTTGTAACACTCATGCTTTACATACTGTAATTGCTTTGTAATATCTTACATCTCTGCCCTATGGTAGCTCCTTTCCCCCTCCGGGTTAGAAAGCACATTCTGGGTGTCGAGTTACTTCAGCATTCTAGCTTATTTCCCTTCAAAGCATTGTAATTCTTAGCACTCCGCCATATGGTCGCCTCAACTCAATACTGGATTGGGTAGCACATACTTGGTGTTGAGTTCCCTTTCAGTACTTGTAGTGGTAGAAGATCCTCTGACCATATGCTCGCCATCATCGGCGCCATTCTTGGTTAGAGTTCCTTCCAGTTCTGTTTTTGCATTCAGATCCTCTGACCAATGCTCACACCTTGCCCTCATCGGGATCCTGGTGTACATTCTAGTTAGAGTTGTTTCAGTATCGTTCTAGTTTAGAGCTAACCCTAACGACTGTGGATTGCTCTACTTGTTGCAATTGAAAATTTGAAAAAATTTGGCTCGGAATATTTCATCTTCCTTCGTGATTTATCATCTTGAATCACTTAAGTCATCACCGCTTGGTCTCGACATTCCTCCTGCAAAACAAGCAAGGAGAAGAGTATTAGAACACTTCATAATATAATCTTAACTTACTTACCTGATTTTCACGCTCTAACTTCCAAGCGTTCATTGCCTTCACTAGCCAACTTCACGTTCAAATTCATGCCTTAGACAAACTTCATCCTCCTCAAGGGCGTATCATCCTTTTGACAATATTAACTTCAACTGCATCTTCAAGAAATTCATTTCACTTGCTGGAGCTCTGACAACTTTGATTTTATTCATCTCTGGCTCAAGAAGACCATCTTCACGAAGAATTTGAGCAAATTCACCTAGGCAGTTCCTTTCAAATTCATCGTCTGGAGAATTTCACCTTGAAAACACATTTTCTTCATTTTACCTTAGAAAATTTTCAAATTTCCCTTAGGAAAACTCATCAATCCAGTGCCCATCAAAAATCTTCATCCTGAAGGCCGCAGCGAAGCATGGAAGACTTTAAAATCAACTCCTCATCGATAATCTTCAATACCCAGAAGAAAATTTCCTTCAGAACGCGTCGAACTCATGGGTGCACAATGAACGGGTTCATTTAATTTTCTTGAATTTTGCACCCTGGAATATATAATTTTTTTTAACAAATTTGATTTCGTTCTTCATATCTGTGAAAATCCTGTTGCTCTGACTTGAGAAATTTTTATCAACCCTATGTCGGCATTCTCTGACTTCACCTCAGGCAATTCATTCATGCTTTAGGAAAATCTTATCACCTCAGAGTCTAGGCGTATTTTCTAGAGGAAGAAAATATTTTGTGCCTTAGAAAAAATTTTAAATCATTTTGAAATTTTCACCTCAAGAAATTTTAACTTAACTTCATTCATCTGCCAGTGGTGGAAAATTTTATTTCAACTTTACTTGGAAAAATTACCTTGAAAGCACATATCATGGAAGATACTTAATCCTAACGCCGAGCATGTTATACTTTTCACTCACCACCTTAGGCGCATACCACACTTGAAAGACGTTTTCATTCAAAAAAAAAGTCCAACGCCTAGGATATTTTCATCTCTCCCCTCTACCTTACTTTGGCGCACTTTATACATGTAGGAGGATATTTTTTTAACTTCAACGCCTAGGCAACTTTATTTCACCACCTTGTATTTTACTTGGGCGCATATCACATGTAGAGGAGAATAACACATCTCTAACGCCTAGCCTTGGCCTCTTGACTTATCAAACATAGGCGCATATAGCAAGATTGGAGGAATAAAACTTTTCAACGTCTTTGCTTTGACTTGTGACTTCTCAAAAATGGGTGCATTTTGCATGATATGAAAGATGACCCTTGAGCCTCTTACCTTTTGTCTTCACATGCCTCTATTTGGGCGCATTCAAAGGGGGGAAGAGAAAGTCAACTTTTTGTCCTCTTCTCAGCATGTTTGGGCGCATTTCACCTATGGAGGTGGATGAAGCTTGACACTTAGAATTTATTTTGCATGTCACTAGCTGGAAGTTGGCGCATATTAGCATGCATGAGGGATAAGACTTGTAATGCCTCTAATAGGTGGCCCTTTGACTTCCTCTTTTTGTCTTTACATGGCCCCATTTGGGCGCATTTTGCACCTCATGAAGGATGAAAATCCTTTGACTTGTTGACCTCATGGCGCATTTCAGCTCTTGAGAAGGATGGGCGCATTTGGGGGGGTGAGGAAGATTTTAAATTTCCACGCCCTGGATGTGACTCTTCACCTTCCCTTTCCTTTGTCCTTACATGCCCTCTTTTGGGCGCATTTAGGCCTAGTAGGAGGATGAAAACTGTTGACTCTTTGACCTTTTGTGAACTTGGGTGCATTTTACTAGTGGAGGAGGATGAAAATCTACACTTAGAAAATTTTGCATGTATCTTTCACCAACTTTTCCTTGGGCGCATTTTGGCATGAGAGGAGGACGAGTTTTATACTTAGAAACTTTTCCAACATGAGGCCTTGAGCTGGGCGCATTTTGTCATATGTGAAGGATGAAGTCCAACACTTAAACATTTTCTTGACTTCCAGCTTGATGAGAGCGCATTTTACTAGTGGAGCAGGATGAACTTTTGCCTTAGAAAATTTTTCTCCTGTCTCATGCTGGAGTGGGCGCATTTCACCTGTGCTGGAGGATATCTTTCAGACTTAGAATTTTTTTATGTTTCTTCATCCTTGAGGGCGCATTTTCATGTTGATACAGGATGAAGCCTCAGACTTAGAACTTTTTCTCATCAATCTGTGAAGAGGGTGCATATTCAAGGTGAAGTAGGATATTTCTCAAACTTAAGTCACTTTTCCTCATCTTCGCCAGCTTCTTACTATAAATAGTAAGTCTCTTGATTTTCACACCTCCGAGACTCAGATCGTTTTGAAATTTTAAACACTGCATCCTCACGACCTTGTTACCCTATCGACGCTGCTATTTTTAGTTGGCCTGCTATTTTTAGCCCATTTCTGAAGGTGATTTGCTATAAATAGTAACTGCTTGCTTCTGATAGCTCCACAGCTCCGTTTGACTTGAAATTTGAATGACGTGCTCCTCACCATGTGACCTTACTGCTGACATCGGCGCATGCAACTGATTTGCTATTTTTAGCCTGTTTCCAAAATAACTTACTATAAATAGTAAGTGCTCCGTTTGACTTCAAATTTTACCAGCAGATAGCCTGAAGGATACTGATCGCAGTGGTTTACACCGGTTTTCGAAAATTCTGACTTTTTGCCCCTCTTTTCAGGTCTCGAAGCTGGAAACCCTAATTTGCTCTATATGCATATCAAATGATCTCTATTTGTCTTCGTTTTTGTTACATAGCGATCAGCTCGTGATTCTAAAGTGCTGGGAAGCGGCTGCCGGGACGCACCTGCTAAAAATAGTAAGTTCCTTACTAAGTGATTATCTTCATTTGCATGTCACACCATCGCAAAGCTCTCGAAAAACCCACAAGGAATCACCAGACATGCAAAGGAAACCCTGACATGCAAACCCTAAAAATAGCCTCTGAAGGCTGGACTCTGAAAGTTGTCGTCTCGTTTTGCATGTTATACCATCGCGAAGGTCTCGAAAAACCCAGAAGGAATATCAAGACAGGCAAAGAAAAACTCTGCATCTGAGCCCTGAAATTTGCCCCGAAAGCTGGACTGCTAAAAATAGAAAGTTGCCTATCTTAGCTCAAATTTTGTACATGAGCACCCTGATGTGCTCTAAATGCAGTGTGACCATCGAATTTCAAAAAGTGTTGACAAAATGCCCTGAATTGTGCACTTACTAAGAATAGTAAGTACTCTGAATCTGATGAAAATTTGCTGAGAGCCTGCTAGAGGCACACTGACAACAATGTTAGTCTTTATTTTCAATTTATTCACTTCGTTCGACCTTAGACTGACCAGAATGATGAAACCCTAATTTCCCAGTCTTAGCCAAAATTCATGTTTAAGCTCAACGGCGGGCACGTCCCCCGAAAGGAAAACTAGAGAAAAGAGATAGACAGAGAGGTAGAGAGAGAAAAACCAAAGCCAAAAGACCAGAATGGAGCAAAAATTAGGGGTCCCCATTTTGAATGGGGCGATGTGTGAAAAGTTCACAACACCGTCCAAGAAGGACATCATTTGGGAACCATTTACAATCTGCAACACTTCATCTAATGAGGGCAATGGGTAGTTATCTTTCTTGGAAGCCCTATTCAAATTGTGAAAATCCACACACAGCCTTATCTCACCATTCTTCTTTCTGACTGGAACTAGATTGGCGACCCACGTAGAGTGCCTCACTGGAAAGATAATACGAGCAGAAAGAAGCTTCTTGACTTCTTGATAGATCAATGGTTCTAATAATCGGTTCACAGGCCTCTACCTTTGCCGAAATGGCTTGTTTCCCGGCTTCAAAGGGATTGTGTGCGTGATCAAAGAAGTGTCATATGTCTTTAAATCATCATCGCCCTAGGCTATCACATCTCTAAACTCCTTCAATGCTTGTATGATACCTTCCCTCTCCTTTGGAGTGCAAACTTTGCCAATAAAAACGTTCTTTATTTGTTCTTCAATCCCCAAATTAACAGTTTCGCATTCATCTCCTTGGGTGCTCTGCTTTCTACTTAGTTTATCGGGATCAAACAACCTTTCTAATTCAACCATCCCTTTGGGGATAACATTTGTCTTCAAATTTAAAATTCCTTCTGCATCATACTCAGCTTCTTCGGTCTCCTCTTCATCAATAATTTGTGCTTCAAGTACACTGGAACATATCAGAAAATCCAAGATTTGTTTATCGTCATCGAACACTTGAAAGTTTTGTATATTGTCTGGAATTGATGGGGTTGAGACTAGCTCCACGGTGAACTTCTTCAATCCTTCCATAGCCAGAGGTTCCAACGAACTAGCAGCTTGTGCGAGAGAATTAGTAACAAGGTTCTTGGACCTGTAAACTTGCTTGATATTAAAGGCGTCAAAGCTCTCTATCAAGTCCAATACTTTGTTGCAATAGTGGTTGAACCTTTTATCGTGACAAGCATACTGTTTCCTCACTTGACGGACCACTATGTCAGAGTCTCCAAAGGCGTGCACAATCTTTGCTCCCTTTTGGATTGCAAGGATCAAACCATGAATCAGAGACTCATACTCAGTAACATTATCGGTGCATGAAAATTGGAGTCTGTAGGCACCCAAATATGCCTCTACAGTTGGGCTAATCAGCTCAAATCCTGCTCCATTTCCTTTCTTTGACTTTGATCCATCAAACCTCAAGGTCCATACTTGATCTTCTATGAGAGTGTTGGGAGGGTGAACATGTGCATTCTTCTGACCATCTGACTGTGAACTGTTTTCTTCAACCATTGGCCGGTTTTATTCATCTTTCACCAATTTCTCTATAGAAGAAACCTTTCCATTGTTGACTTCTTTATGCACTTCTTCCAAGGAGGCTTGTGGAACGAGCTTCAAAACTTGCTCCAAGGCAACTTTGCACATGGCACAAGTGATCTCAAAGTGAAATACCTCATGGATTCTGCACCAATTCGGAAGTAACAAATTCCTAATAGAGGCGTCTTTTCCCAACTCTACTTGTTTCACACTTTTCAAAACAAAATCCCTAAAATTTTCAAACATCCCTTCACCTTCATTATCACTTGAATCACTCTCAACCAAAACTTCAGTGGAAGCAATTGCATCTTCTAAAAACTTCCCT
Organism: Sequoia sempervirens; assembly: GCA_007258455.2. Lineage (NCBI taxonomy): Eukaryota > Viridiplantae > Streptophyta > Pinopsida > Cupressales > Cupressaceae > Sequoia > Sequoia sempervirens. The sequence goes on along the minus strand of VDFB02269048.1, from coordinate 35,169 downwards.
TCATTTGAACTTTGCAACATCAAAACTTCTTGCTTGACGGGCTTGTACGAGCCTAGCTCAGTTTCCACAAACATAATTTCATTATCTTCACCATACTCAGTGATCATTAACCTAAGTTGTGGTGTGCTCTCAATTTTAATCTGATTTGGAACTCCTCTCCATGGAAGCCACATGTGGGAAAAATCTGTTGCAATGTATCCATTCAATTTCCTTGCCCAATCTCTACTTAGCAACATGCCATATCCATCAGGTATGTTGACCACTGATATGTCTATACAGCTTTGCACTCTAGGGTCGGCCGCCAACTACATATAAATGTTATTCAACTCTCCAACAATTGGAACTTCTTTCTTGTCCAGCTGGGTTACTTTCTTGCTGGTTTGAAGTGGAACTAAACCTAACCTTTCGCACACCTTCAGTGGCATGATGTTGCTAGAAGCATCGGAGTCGATCAAGCAATTGTGTAACAATTTTCCGAAAATTCTAATTGATACGAGAAATGGGGCTGGTTCATCTTTCCCCTGATAAAATACCACTAGTTTTCTTCTTTCCTCAACTGTTACAATATTCTTCTTTTCATCCTTTTTGTCCAATTGAATTTGGTTGTCTTGGGCAACCTCCTTCAGATTATGCTTTTGCTCTTGCTTTTGCTTTTGGTTTGTAGGAATATCGAATCGAACTCTTCTTTTATCTTTAGTCTTTGACTCCTCAGGCCTGCTTGAAGATTCTTGTACTATCCCCACAAAACTTTGAGACTGTTGTGGAGTCTCCCAAGTGTTAAATGGTGCGTGAGGCGCCTCTTCTACTACATTTGTGTTTTGCACAGGACGAGACTATGTGTTGACGAGAGGATTCCTTGATGAACTAGGTACTTCTTGAGAAGTATTCCTCACAACAGGCGTTTCATACAAGCTTCCCAGAATGGTATCTCTGACCTCTGAAATCTTCATCAATTCATACAAAGGAAGACTGACTTTCATTTTCTTGACTTCTTCCAGTACATAAGAACTTAACCTCTTCACATCTTCTCTTGGAAGATTCTCCTTTTGTGGGCATTGCATTTGGTGGATAATCTGTTGGACAGTTTGTGGTCCGCTTCTTCCTTGCGTCACATTTTGTTGCCGATATTCTGGAGAATCCCTGGGTACACTAGGGTTGTTGCTTGCATTGGGATTCAGGGGAGTTGCGAAATTATGAGGTATTGATGACGTTAGAGGCTCACGCTGTTGATTTGGATTCCTCTAATACACTTTGGGTGCTCCACCTCTCTTCTCCCTTCTACCAAAACACTATTATTGAGAGGTGGAAAAACGTAGTTATCTTGGCCAAGAGGCTCTTCTGAATATGTGGCCTAAGCCTCTGAATAAGTTTGAGCTTCCGCTGCTTGATATTCTGGCGCCCCCACAGGGCCATTTGCCGAAGCAGGTGGAAATCTGTGATTGATTGATGGTGGCATGTAACTCTGGTACTCAGGCAAGACATTGACATCTTCAAGAATCAGCGCCTGGTCATAACGTGGTACTGAGGCTATTTCATATCCAATAGCTGGAGGATTCTCAGTAGCCTCCGTGTTCTTCGCTTCTCTTTTGAAAATGTCAGCAGCAACTTGAAATTCATGACATTGAAGCTCTGAATGCTAATTTGTATTATGAAGTCTGCACCATCCCGACATGGTGGCCTCAGCCAAGAAAACTTTGTCAGTGGGACGGTTTTCAGGAGGCGGCGGGTTATCCAATGGTGACAGCACACCTCCGTTGTTGGGCCCTGTATTTCAGGACCTCTTCTGATATCCTTGGTTGTTATTTCGATACCCATGAGTATTATCATGATTGTGTCCTTGGTGGGTATCCTGGTGGCTTTGAGGATTATTCTAATATCCACGATTGGCACCTTGATGTGCCTGATAATTTTGTAACATATTCTGAGTCTGATTATTCTGATTCCTGAGGTAGGTGACCTCAGTAGACAGCCTTTTAACTTGTTCGATTAAATCTTTCATCTCATCCTTTTCCTCCTGAATTTTGACTGGTGACACAATGTTCTAGAGGTATACTGGCTGTGTTGGTTGCATCTGGGACAAAGGCATCCCAAGATGGAGAACTAATTGATCAGATGGTGCTGTAACATGATAAGTCGGTTGTGGAACTCGATTCAATGCCGGAGTTTGTTGATTCCATGTTGACCCAAGAGTCTGCATTTGACTATTCGCTGCAGTCAAGCCTGTATACAAAGAGGGCACAATTATGTTTTGTCCCATATTTTGACTCACTTCCACAACTTTAGCGTATGCTTGGTTCATGTTGGCTGGAGCCGGATGAGCTTGTCTCACAAACATTGTGGTCAACGGGTCCAAGGCTGAGTAATAATTCTCCCGAGCATCAACAATCACATATGGGGCTCGCAATCTTGTTAGAGCCTTCTGGAATCTGTTGTTAAAGGCATGGATAGGCTCCCTATCTTGTCTCCTCAGTTCTACAAATTGGCAGTAAAGTTCCACTACAGTGACTGGTATACCGAACTTCCCGAGGAAGGCATTCTTCATCTGCTCCCAAGTTCTTATAGACCCAATTGGCAAATGAATGAACCAAAAATGTGCTTCTTCTCCCAAAGAATATGGGAATAATCTACAAGCCACATCTGCATATGCAATCTGGCTATTTCACAGATGATCTTCAAACATTTTAATGTGATCTTCAATGGTACGGTTTGGATCGTTAACGTGGAACTTGGTGCAGAAATTTTCAGGATTCTTTGGCATGTCGTGGTAATCCTGAAATTCAAGTGGGGATGGGTTGTTGACCAACCAAGTAGCACCATTTTGAGCTGGCTGAGCCATTGCTTGCGCTGGTTGTGGTTGCAGAACAACGACTTGAACTTGTTGTTGTGGTTGAACGATGGCTGGGATCTGTGATTGTACAATCACCGATATAGAAGCTTGAACTGTTCTTCCTGGAGCGAACCTTGATACGCTTGGTGGAGTTCTGAACAAATTAGAAAGGTCTTCTTCGCTTGTTTCCTCGCTCAAAGTAACTTCCTCGCTTGTTGAAACTTCTTCACTCGATCGCGCTTCCTTCTTCTTTTGCTTTGATCTAGAGGGAAGCTCTAACTCTACAAAGTCTTTTGCTGAACTGCGCGTAGATCTCAATATTCTCTTCAGTTTGTCAGGTGAAAATGAACTGATACACTCCAGGATGCAATTGTTTCTGCTTCTTCTACCGGCGGCACAGGGATAAAGGAGCAAGGGGCTGTCTCTGATTCAACAAATCTCTCTCAATAGCAACCTGAATTTTAATGGCCTTTTCCTCTTCTTCCTCCAACACAAAGCAAGTTTGCATATACTCAATGTAGCTCCTCTTTGTTCTTCACGCGAGATTGTTCAAACATGAGAGGATGTCTTCTTGATCGTCGTTGAATCCCAAATTCGGTTGCAATACTGGGAAAATGTCTCTATGTGGTAGCACCATTTTGATTCATGATAATTCTTCTCCAATAAATTTCTCTTTGATGAAAATCCTTTCTTTATTTCAATGTGGTTGTTAACTACAAAGATCCTTGATGGCCCTCCTAGCGCCAATTCATGTTGATGTGTTTTCGTGACCGCACCAACATAGAATAAAGTTTCCCAACAGATACTCTATCCTCTCTTGAACAAAGTCTCCTACATGCTAAGATTGCGAGAAAGATCATGCATTTAACTCCAAGGTTCTTTCATGCAACGGATATAGTCTCAGTTGGCTCATTGTGATTTGTTGGTATCTCAAGGGGGACTTACACAATTGTTCAGTTGGAGCTCGAGGAGAAAGGGATTTTAACAAGATTCAAAAAAATTTCAATGAAGTTCAGGTTTCCTAATACTAACCAGAAAATACTGAATATAAATGGTTGCAGGGATAAGAGGGCTCTACTCTACTTTAAGGCGTGGGATATGGTAATCAACTCTCGCAAACTTCAACCGAGCTTTGCTTTGCCTCGCTTCGGACAGCTTCCACAAAACTGGTCAATCTACAGAGGAGTAATCAAAAGCACTCAAGGTTGGCCGCTCTCCCCTAGTGGCCTAGGAAGTGTACTGCATCTGCGGATTCATGCAGATGGGGTGCGAGTCGGAGTTTACTCGTATCTTCACCAGCCAGGGATGGCCGACAGGCAAAACCCCGGCAATGCGCAGAGCATGGTATGGCACACCACCAAGGATGGCAAAAAGGGATGTTGGGATTTTTGGAGAATCTCTATAATATGAAATTAGCCTTTTGTGATGCCTTCTATATTGTGAAGCGGCAGATGTTGTCCACTGAGTTCGCAGTGGCAGGGAAGGTAGAAGCATATAGACTGTTGCAGAAGATCAAAGATGAGTTGGCAATAGCTATGAAGAACCTTCAAACTCAATTGGTAGAGCAGACTCAGATAGCTAGTGCCAAGGAAACCCGAGTAGTGACCTTTGAGGCCAAGGTGACCACTTTGGAGGAGGCGCGGCAAAAGGAGCAGGTGTGGGAACAGAAAGTAAAAGAGTTGGAAGAACAACTGGCGACTACGAGCACGGAGGCGGACAAGGCCATAAGTCAATTGATGGAGGCAGCTCGCATGGTTAAAGCCACTTGAGAACAGGAGATTCTCACCGATCACTAGCTCCACGTGCACATGGAGGAAGTGAGGCGATTGAGGGAGGAGCACTCTTCGGCAACCACCCCGACATCATTAATCCATCTAGGGACATCCTCACTTCCCCCTCATTAGATTCACATGCAATATCATTCCCTTTTGGGTTATGATGCCGTTTGGAAGACGACTTCTTTTGTGGGGGGATGATGTAAGTCGTCATTGTCTTTAGTTTTTTGTTGTAGTCGACCATAGTCGGTTGTAGCATAGGTGGCCATAATCGGCTAGTTACTTATGTTAATAAAACTATTGTTGTAGTGGGAATAATTAAATGTAATAAATGTCATGTACTTAAGTCCCGATTAGTGGTAAAGGGTTGTTATGAAACATCACGACGGTTGGTTGCTCAACCACTGCCGAGCGTTATATGTACTGAGTCTTGGTAGTCAAGAAGACATGATTTGATAGTGGGACATCCATATGATTGTACATGATACTTACAGAAAATGAAATGAAGCATTCCATATTTCAAGCATCTTGTGTTTTCGGATATGTTGTTCTGTTCTATATTCTGTGCATAATCTAGTTTACTTCCAGAGTACGTTGAAATACACCCAGTGAAGTAAAAAAAAGCCAGCTCTTGTTAAGGAAGCAGTCATATTCTTGCTTAGGACTACTATTACACACATTGGTTGTAATCTCGGTGACCTTCCTGGTGCCAATATAAGTTTGAAATGTATTTCTGGGTGACTCTAAATGCATGATCAGTCCATATTCATATTTAGAAAGCTCTTTGTTTGTTGTACATGAATGGTGAATAACCTATATTGAAGTGCAATGTTCATCATCAGTTATTTCCAAAACATTCTCAGATTGTGATTCTTTCATTGTCATATGCATTATGTCGAATTAAGCACTTTGGGGAAAATTATTGTTCAAATTTACAAGGGACATATTCTTAAAGGAGTTTGCATGCAAAGTGTTTGACGAAATGTCAAACAACGTAAATTGAACATTCCACGGCAGATTGGACGGGATTTTAAAGTGGTATGAAAGCTTGGATCCTGCCAGCCTGGAGGGTTTGTTTGTTGTTGTAGTTGTGAATCATGGGATCCAAAGATGATGTAATGGTTGCTTATGAAGGGTACCTTGCAATCCCACAAGAAATTAGAAATGATCTTTCCTTCGCCTGCTATATGGAGTACCCGATGGATTATAGCCAACAAAAAAGAAACTCAAAGAAATGTTAGTAGCAAAGTGTTGAGAGCATCTTGAATAATTTCCAGCAAGAACTTATGCTTTCACAACAAAGATTAGCTTAGTATGAAAATTCCATTTCAAGACGATCTACATCGCAAAGCAAGGAGAGAATTGGTGTATCTACAAGTGAAGTATCCAAAAGTCTCTATGATGAGTTTAGTTTAGAATGTGATGAGTCAACAGTTATTGACTAGCCTACAGTTGAACCTAAAAAGAGCAAAAATCAGTTGACTGATGAGAAATTGGGTTCTTTGGGTTGCAAAGGAATTCAGGAGCCTAACCACCAATGCACAAACAAATGGGTGAAGTTTGAAGAAGAAAATTCAATCACAAAAGAAGATTGGAAAAGAATTGCAGGTGACTGAAATGGTACCAGATGGATATGATGCTACTAAGGTTGAGGATGAAACTAGTTCCTCAAGCACCTCTATTAATGATGAAGAATACATGGATCTTCAAGTTGATGTTGTGAACAAACAATCTACTAATTTTGCGGAGGTATGGTCAAACAATAAAAATGATGAGTCTTATACAGTTTACTCTCAACAAAATGATATAATGGCCTTTAGGGAAAAAGAGCTACTCATTGCATCTACAAGTAAAATGTGCACAAGTTTCTATGTAAGTGATTTAAAGATTGCTATCAATAAGCCGTGTGAGGAGAAGACGGGTTCCTTTGAAGAATTAATCTCATTTGGTTTACAGGTTCCTCTCTCTCTATAGGAAGAATGTAGGCCATCATCCAATGAATCAGTTGAGTGGGATGATGAGTCCAAAGAACAAACTAATCCCTTTTGTGTTATGACATCTAATCAAGGCATTGATGATGTTTCTACAAGTGAAATTAACGCTGTCCTAATTTCAAATCAGAATGTATGTATGTAGGACTTTGCAGAAGAAGATAGCTATGTGACTCAAGCACTTTAGGAACAATCTGATACTTCATGTGAGGTAGAAGATATTCTTACACCTAACAATCCGCACAATTTGGAAAATCAGTTGAAGGTGACTGAGGATGAGATTGTGGCAGTGTTGTTTCATCATGGTAAAATGCACAAGCTGATCGAAAATCACCTTTGGAAGATTCAACTTGAAAGAAGACAGAAAGGAGTTGAAGAGGAATCTTCTCAGGATAGTCTGTAGGTGATTAAAGATGGTATGGGAGTAATGAAATCAAATTACTTATACCTTCTTTCAGATCGTGACCACCTTCTCAACCTTGTTGAAATATATTCAGATGCTTTGAGAAGGAAAGAAGAGGAAGTTGATAAGCTCTCTCATGAGCTTAAGGTTTCCAGGGATTCCTTGAAGTGTGCTCAGATGGCCCTTCAAGAATTCGAGATCAATGTTGATGAGCTATGCTTAGAGTTGAGCTTGGCTCGATGTTCATCATGTACAACAGAGATTCAATCGTCTATGGCAGCCATGGCACATGATGAAGAAATCAATGTGAGGTCTCCTATCGTTCACTCTCAGGATGCAGGTGCAATGCCTCTTATGTTGGTTAGGCAAGGGGAGTCATTTGGTGATGGATGCATTATTCTTGATCTCAAGAGAGTTCTATTATGGTACACTTTGAGGACGGAAATTGTTGGGATGGTTAGGAGAAGTTGGGATTGCCAATTTGGTGTTAAGGGACAAACTGATGATGAGTTCATATCATCCTTTGACGGCAGAGATACCTTTTACTCCATCATGGACATGATTCACCGATTGCATGGTACTGTCTTGATATATACCAGCAGCTTGTCGGAGGTTGGCATGAGCTTCTATGCACCTAGGCTAAGCATCATTCATATCTTCAGGAGGCCATTCAAGGTGGAATGGATTGTTGATGACACAGACACATCAGGTTCGAATACAGGATTAGACGTCATCGGAGGGCACAAGGCTCTGCATTGGCACTATAGAGATTGTCATTGGACAGTCTTATCAGGAGAAGATGATTCCTTCTGAGTCTTGCACGTTGGATCTTAGCGCTATTTCATCTTCTCTTCACGAGATTTGCAAGACGTCAGCTTGTGGAGACTATGGCATTCTTGATGGTACTCTTCTTACTCCTAAAAGCAAATTAGAAAACTCTTTCTATGCAGCAGATAGAAATCTTGTGGTCAAGGCTGCAAGGGGTAATGATGATGTTGTTGCAAGACCAACTCATCCTGTTTTGAGTTGTGAGTCATCTTCTAATGATGGCAGTGTAGGATGGAATACACATGACTACTCAGGTATTCCATTGACGTAGACAGGGGAGTTTCACCTCAATTGCATAATGAGGTGTGCTTATCAGTTTACTTTTAGCCCACATACACAAGATTTGACTATGTCCTTGATGACACAAAGAGGTGGGATGAATAAGAGGCTTCCTAGTTCACTCTAGTACAATATATTTCTGACTTCAGGTGATGAATCCACGTTTTGCAAGTCTCTTACTTCGTTCTCTCCAGTCGGTTGCTTCCAGAAGTAGGAATTTGAGATTTGGTTCAATTGGATTCTAGAGGTTATCAGAGTGGCACAGCAAAAGACAGTTGGCGTTGAGATTGAAGGACTTTCAGTTTGCCCATGTGACCCAGGTGGAATGCACCTATGGACAATTATGATATATGAGGTTTATCACCATAGTACTTGAAGTTGGCATGATAAGGATGATTTACAGAGTTGGGATCCAGGAATTTTATTGTTGGGTGGTTGGCTTCATTGGTTGATAGAGTTTGACAGCATCTTGGGTTCCAGCTGCATACAAATGTTATGGGTTGGAACACTCTGTAGGACCATTTGGGATTCGGGTGGTTGATGGACTGGTGCAGCTGGTTTTCCGCTCTGGCTTCAAGTGTTGTGACAGTGGGGCTGGTTTGCAATTGTGGATTGCTCGAGGGCAAGCAATCTGTGAGAAGCAAGGACTGTTATGTCCTCAAAATCTGTGGTAAAGTGACAATTAATTTAATTGATTAAGTTGTTTAAAAATTAATGATATTTCAAAATGATGACTTAATTGATTATTTTAATTAAAATAAAGTGGGAATAATATTAAATTAATTATTTATAAAGTTATCTCAATAAATTAAAATAAAAAAGGTAACTTTAATTTTAATTAATTTAATTAAAGTGACTAAAATAAAATAGTAAATTATAAAGAAAGTCAAATAATATTTTTAAAGTGACTTAAGTGAAAATAAAATATTATAATATTCTAGAAGTTCCTTGGAGGATCTTTCTAGAAGGTCAAAAAGTTCTTTATAAGGAGCTATGAACTAGCCATTTGAGCATGCTTGGAGTTATTTTCTCATCTCATCTTGGAGAGCTTCTTGAAGGCTTTTTAGGTCTAATGGTTTGAAGACCCTGGAGCACCAGTTTTGGTAGTGAAACTATCTACCCTAGCTAGAGATTGTTGAGGAATCCATCCATGGTTTCTATAGGTGCTTCATTGCAAATTTAATGGTCACTTTCAGTGACCAAATTTGGAGAATAGTGACTACATACAGCTTGTCTAAGAAGCAATTGTTTTGAGATTCAGTTTGAAGGTTTTTCAAGAGATTTATTCCGGGAGGTATTATTCAGGGTTGCAGCTGGGCAGCATATCATTCTGATCATCAAGGCGTCAACACTACTGAGCATTGAATGTATGAGCTCTAAAAGAAAGCGATTTCATTTGGAGGAAAAACATCATACTAAGGAGTCATATTGCATCAACAATGAAATATTCCAAGTCAATTTTTTCAATTTTTTCAATAACAGTTTACAAACCAATGCACCCGTTAAGGTTAGCAGCTAAACCAAAACGATGCTGAAGCAACTCTAACCAGAATGTACACCAGGATCCCGATGTGGGCAAGGTGTGAGCATTGGTCAGAGGATCTTAATCAAAATGCTTATGCAAGAACTCTAACCAAGATGCGCCGGCGAACGACGAGCATGTGGTCAGAGGATCCCTACAATCTAATATACTGAAAGCACACTCGACACCAAGTATGTGCTGCTCAATCCAATACGGAAATGAGGCGACCATATGGCGGAGATAACAGAAATTACAATGCTGGAAAGAGAAGTAAGCTAAAATGTTGAAAGTACTCGACACCCAGAATGTGCTTTCTAACCCGGAATGGGAAAGGAGCTACCATAGGGCGGAGATAAAGAAATACAATTGCAATTACAGAATGTAAATATGAGCATTACAAAACATGATTAAGCAAGATGGAAGAACTGCTGTCAGTACTACTGTCAGCTTACAATATGATAGAGAATTCGCCTGCCAAGAGCATAGAGTTAGAACAATTCAACGAGCATTAAAATAGAGACTTCTCCTTGCTTAATGGACATATCAAAACTGATTTCCTTCTCTCAAAAACCAGATTTAAGATTCTGATTTATTCAGATCTGCACCTTTAACTGTAAAACCAGCATGCCTGTAACCCACTAAATTGCTCGTATAACACCCTAAACAGACCCAAAAGACCTCAAGTTTGATGCAATGGACCTATAGAATGATGGCGCCTAGTTTAGTTATAAGAAAAGGCAGCTAAAAGTGGCTAATAATTAATGACACGGATCCCAAGGCACTCCAGAAAGTGCGCCCTACAAGGAATGACGAATTTGCTTTATAAAATCATACGCTTCATATTAAAATCTGCAAATATTCATGAAGGGTCGCTTCCAACAGAGAAAACCAATGAGACAATACCCAGAACGACTCTTTGTGTATTTTATGACTTATGATTAAAAACATCAATCTGCTACAATGAATGTGCAACTCCAGAAAACCACTAATATGCATAAAACTGATTTACATATCCTCACAAAGACTAAAAATGCAGAAATCTCACAATAAAACATTCAAACTACACTATCTCACCACTAGTCGCTATCTTTCAAGCGAGAAGCAATGCCCAAGCTAGGAGGCCTTCATTCCTCGAAGCAATCCCAAAGCCAATCCGGCAGCATAACATTCCTGTAGATAAAAGATGCTGAAAAGAGAACCCAAGGCTTCCTTTTATAATTTGCTGTTGACCTTCTCGAAACCCTAACCTTCTTTTTTCAGAGTCAAAACCCTAATCCCAAGAGATGGCGTCCCACTTTCCCAAGCAATATTTTAATTATTACTTAATTTCTTCATTGAAATTGGCGTCCACTTTTGCTTGGAATAAATCTTTTAATAAAAACATAATTACTTCCTTTAATGAGGCGCCCACCCATAAAGAACCTCTTTTTAAAACAACTTAAAGTAAAGTTGCTAGGCCAAGGGGTCAATGTTAAAATATAACATTAAACATGACTTCTTTAAAATAATTCAACTTATCACCTCAAACTGCATCCCGAGGCCAGAGTCTGAATACGCCAATTGAGTCAGCTGAAGAGGAAAGTCAACTGTGTCTGAGACCAACCAGTTTACTGCCAGAAATAGAATTTACTAAAAATAGTAAATTCCTGAAGATGCTCAGAATGCCAAGAAGAACATACCACTGCGAAGCTCTCTGAAAACCCAGAAAGAATCCGCCATTGAATCAACCAACCCCGAGCAAGAACATCCTTCAAAATAGGAAACCCTAATTTTACCTTCCGAGTAGTCTACGGGTCTCCGGAATAGGCCAACGGTCACTGGAAAGATCATGCTCGAGAAGGGGGCATTACAAACAACGAACTAAGAAGCAGTGGCAAGGTCGTGGCTTCATCATACTCTAGTCGTAGCCTTTAGTGAAGGAGATTACAGTCAAGAAAGAGGACATAAGATCTGAGAGAAGGACGGCTGGGTCTTTGGCTGCAAGTCGAACTAATTCCCAGGTCTGGAAATTCTTTATTATGCCAATTATCAGGGGTAATTCGATTTCTTTTTGTATAAGGCTTTAATTAGTTAGAATTGCTGCTAGGCATTGGTGTAGTCTTGTTTGGCATTTTCATGGAAGAGTGTTGGACGTGGACAGCATTGTAAGCTACAGAATTGCAAAATCTGATGTCAATATCTGAAAGTTATTGTCACTGTTGTCAATCATAGTTACTGCTGTGTAATGATTGCAATGTAATAAAGTTAAGGAACTCGAATTGGAGAAGTTGCATGATATTTCAGTCATTGTATCTTGTCCATTAAGGTCATTTGCAGTCAATCATATAGTAAAGTGTTGGGGTTGCATGCCAACTGTTTGATGAAATGCAAGTATTTCAGTCTATGTTCTCCTGAGTTCTAAATAGCATTTCAAGCTACAGATTTGGCATAAGAACTTAAGATCAAAATCTGAATTCTTCAATCACTGTAATCAAACAAATTCTTGTCAGAAATTAAGATATTTTGCTGCTGTTATTGTAATTCTGGGTATGTTACAGCCAGTTCTTGTTAAGGAATCAGTCATATTCTTGCTTAGGACTGCTGTTACACATTGGTTGTAATCTCGGTGACCTTCCTGGTGCCAATATAAGTCTGAAATGTATTTTTGGGTGACTCTGAATGCATGATCAGTCCATATTGATAATCAGAAAGCTCTTTGTTTGCTGTACATGAATGGTGAATAACCTATATTGAAGTGCAATGTTCATCATCAGTTATTTCCTAAACATTCTCAGATTTTGATTCTTTCGTTATCATATGCATTATGTCGAATTAAGCACTTTGGGGAAAATTATTGTTCAAATTTACAAGGGACATATTCTGAAAGGAGTTTGCATGCAAAGTGTTTGACGAAATTTCAAACAACATAAATTGAACATTTCAAGGCAGATTGGACAAGGGATTTTACATCCATGCACAGTAAAATCATAAAAGATAATCACTCGTTAGTATAGGAGTTAGTTTTAGGATCCATATATATTGTTCATGATTCAGTATCATAAACTAGAGAAAACCCCAAGCAAAACCCAATTGTTAAACCTTTCAATGAATCATGTTTGATGTATTTATACTTTGCCAATGCCCAAGGAAACATAACTGAAATCATTTCAAAGGATGTAATGTTGTTTTATCTATAGATGCATGTGTAAAGTATTTATTAACTATGAAGAGGTTTTACTAATACTAGTTGAGCTTAGTCTAGTGATGGTTATGTCATGCCCCCGAAATAGATCAAATCATAGATTAAACTATAAACAATAATGATGCTATGCTGGCCGACCCAGACCTATCATCTTTACATCACTACCTCATTTAATAAAACCAACCCTCCTAATACTGCCAACATCTTTGAATAAATTAATGCTGGCCGACCAAGAAATGATAATGAACAAGCAGCAAGTAAATCTAAGAAAAGCAGCGATCACATGATAAAAGGCGGTTTAACTAATAAAGAGGTGGTGATTCATATTGGACAAAACATTAAGGGAAGCGATTCATCAAGAGCAACAAATATCTTAAGGTGACGAGGAAATTATGTAAGTCATCGATTAGTTAAGGAAAAGGCAATGGTCAACCTGAAGAGAGATGTGTCCTTTGTCAAGGGAAGGATACGATGGAAAACCCATGTCTTTTCCCCATTGTGGGATATAAAAGGAGGCATATTTCAAAGGAGAGGGGGCATCGAATGATATTCAGGAAAAAATCTGCATTCAGGTCAGCAGATTTATTCATGAAGAGTGTATGAGCAGATTGGGATTAGGAATGGAATATCAATGGGGAATTGGAGCAAATATCAAGAAGAAATATGTGGGAGTAAGAAGATGGTTCAATGAGAGATAATATGAAGACACATGATAAATGCATAATAAGGGAAGTAAGTTTAATATAGTTACATATACACATATATATAAATATATATAAATAGATATAAGTTCATATCAATTAGAAATATCAAATATATATATATATATACACAATCATGCAATAATGATGCTTGCAGCAATTATTAATCCTTATTAGTAATTATTCATTTGATCTAATCTATTTGTTTCTCTTTAAGCAATATCTTCTGAATATAAGAAAAACAGATCAAACAGCAAGGCAATTGGAGCAGATCAAACATAATTATCTGCACTCAGCAGACAAGGGCATAAGTCAGCATTTGTTAATATATTTACTTCTGAGAATATAGCAGTCTTATGTTTTACTAAATACTGTGGTATGCTCTATCAAGATTATTGTGAATAATGATTGTTGCATAATCTCTATGAATCTGGATATATTTAGTGTTTGTAATTCTCAACAAGCAACCACGAAGAGGAGCGGGGGTAGTACCAATAGGGTGAGCAGGTACTAGATTTCTTTCTAAGTACGCCAGTCCATGTTGGATGCCTGTGTGTTTTCCACTTGGGGCCAAGGGGGTGAGTGTCTGCCCTTGGGCTTAGAAAGGGGAATCTATGGGCCCCCTATTGTAGCTTTTACCCAATCTCTACATGGATTAGTTGTTGGGATGAATTCAAGGAGTCTCAATCATAAGAAGGATGGATTAGGTAGCACGGATAGGGAAAGCAAGTACAATTTTATCCACTAAGTATGCCACCTCATGTTGGATGCCCACGTGTCTGCAACTCGAGGCCAAGAGGGATGGTATATCCGCTCTTGGGCTTAGCATGGATAGCTTCGGATGGACTTATCATGTTTCTCATCCAAGTCCTATTATAATTAAACCTCCACTATGCATTATGGATATTGTATAGTTCATTTAGTTTTGAAATAGTTATGTATTTTTACATGGTTTAAATAGATAAGACATTCATTATATAAGTTTTGATCATATGAATTATATTTCAAATATTATCTAACATGATTGTAGGACCTAAGCCAAGTTTTATATTGCTTCAAGCATCTAATTGGTTAGTTATAACCCTAACTACATTAAATTTTGATTCTAGGGGAAGATTTAGGGCAATCCCAAAAAGGGGATATTACAAGTTATTGAGGTTTTACTAATACTTGTGTATTGTTGGTGTGAAGTGCATTAATTATTTAATCTATTAGATTTGAATGCTTGTTGAGGCACACCTCTCAGAACACCCTCTTGGGTTCAAGCTAAGCCCAAAGTGAAGGTGAGATTACCCACTCTCACCAATTGGCCTTTAACCCTCCACAATTTAATAATAAGAAGGATGGATAAGGAAAGCAAGTACAAGTTTATCCACTAAATACACCACCTCATGTTGGATGCCTGCGTGTCTGCAACTCAAGGCCAAGAGGGATGGTATATCCACTCTTGGGCTTAGCATGGATAGCTTCAGCCGGACTTATCATGTTTCTCATCCAAGTCCTATTATGATTAAACCTCCACTATGCATTATGGATATTGTGTAGTTTATTTAGTTTTGAAATAGTTATGTATTTTTACATGATTTAAATAGATAAGACATTCATTATATAAGTTTTGATCATATAAATTATATTTCCAATATTGTCTAACATGATTGCAGGACCTAAGCCAATTTTTATATTGCTTCAAGCATCTAATTGGTTAGTTATAACCCTAACTACATTAAATTTTGATTCTAGGGAAAGATTTAGGGCAAACCCAAAAAGGGGATATTACAAGTTATTGAGGTTTTACTAATACTTGTGTATTGTTTGTGTGAAGTGCATTAATTATTTAATCTATTGGGTTTGAATGTTTGTTGAGGCACACCTCAAAGAACACCCTCTTGGGTTCGAGCTAAGCCCAAAGTGAAGGTGAGATTACCCACTCTCACCAATTGGCCTTTAACCCTCGACAATTTATGGACAAATCTATGTTTTCTATTTTGAAGAAAGCCCTAACCCAAATAGTTGAGTTGATTTCTAGGATTCTGGAGCAATGGTTTTGAGATGCAATGGACTCAAAGGATGTCATTAATTTCTGGATTAAAAATTATAGGCAACAATTGCTTAAATAGCACCCAGGCATGCTTTCTTGTCATTAAAACCACTCAAAACCTGATCAAATGCCTCTTTTGGGTGTCCTCACTTTTCTCCTAACTACTCCAAGTGTGCCTATAAGCTGCTTATGTCACTTAACAGACTGTTAGGCGCCTGTTTTAGTCAATGCTTCCACTTAAGAACTTTTTTCATCTTCCCAAATGCCTATTTCTGCCATGTTTACCGCTTAAACTGTTGCATACTTTCTCCCACTCTCAGGCACCTTTCTCAACCACTTGTGTCACTTAAAACCCTGCCTTGAAGCCACCAAGTACACCTTTTTGCTGTCTCAGCCACTTAAAGTTAATTGGCATCACTCCCATGCACTTCTAAGCACTTACTCTTATCACTAAACCATGTTCTAAGTGTCTATTTCATCTGCATCTGCCACTTAAAGGTATTCAAACCCTTCCAAGTGCACTTTTTGGTCATGTATGCCACTTAAAAGACAAGCAGGTGCCTCTTTATGTCAGATCTGTCCCTTAAAATTTGATTTGTCCACATTAGGGGCTCAATTGAACCTCCCTTGCCACTTCACTTCTGCCCTTCCATCATGCCCTACATGCTTGTACGAACACTTAGCTCAGCTCCCTTCCTCTTAGATTGTAATTTGTCATTAAATGCTTCTTGTTCTTATACATGGCCTTATCAACAAATAAAACAACTTTGATGATAATCAACCCTACTTATGGACAGGGCATGCAACAAAGATAACAAGACAAAAAACAGGACTTTCAATTTCCATATACAATACCTTGATAGATGACCTCAGCAAGACACAAGAAAATGTTGTTCAAATGACAGCTTTTTAGGGGTGTAACACATATTACCATTTTCAAACAAATATTATCTCAAAATATATAGAGTGCAGATTTCAACAGAGTAAGAAATATTAGCAAGTAGACAGCTAAAGCCAGGCATTAACCTAATGATGACCTGAAGAAGGCATAGTGTTATTGCATTACCTCCCTGAACAATGCACAGACTGTGCTATAGTACAAAACTATTCATTTTCATTTATGTGCTGGGCATAGCAATCTATAAGGGATCTTGGCATGTGCGTGTATATCTATTTGAATAGACCTCATCACAAGAGCTAATCTTACATAATACCTGTCCATGACCTATGAAGATCTGCATCAGCAAACTTGTAAAAATTTGATGGAGCATGCCTACTTAAGAAACTCATTAGAAATGCTTATCAGATAAGTTCAGATTCTCACAAATTGAGTAGTATGAGTAAGTCGACAGCAATCTTACACATTTTTTTTACTCTGCATTTTTATAATGCTGACCGTGTATAATGTACAGACATTTTGCCAAACAAAAACAAGTTCAGGCTTGAGAGGATTAGAGAGTTGCAGAATTAATACTTAGAAGGTAGTCTATTCATGAAAATGATTTAAGATCCTTTTTCATTTGACCAATAGAACTGATAAGCATGTTAATTAGTTTCACTTTCTTTCATATTCTTGTTTGACTATTTCCTTCACAGTTTTTACTGTTTGGAAACAGCCGGCCAAGTCCAACTGTTTAGGTAAGTTTCAGAATATTGTGCGCCATGGGTTTCTCTAGTATCATTTTACATGAATCTGTATAGTTTCTTGATAAAATATCCACTTTTACAGAATATTTAACTAAGGTCTATCTCTAATGTGCATCTGTATTTACAGGTAGAAGCAGCACCTTAGATTATCAGCTTGCCACATGCCAAAACTTGTTCTAATATTGTTGTGCATTAGAGAAAACAGAAAAGAAATCAAGATAACCCAGAGAAGAGTACTTACCTGGTGACTGGCCTCGCTGTCTGCAGGTTTTACATAAATAAGCCTAAGTATAGGAATGACCAATACCATCATTAACCCTACAATCCATGAAACGAGACTCCAAAACCTCTGTGAATGGTCTAATTGTAGAGTTCTTATGGTTCTTGTGACATTCTTCACATGTAAACTTGGATTCCTGAGCAGAAAGAAAATATTAGCAAATTAACAATTAAAATTCTCTTCAACTTTTGACAAGATACAAGTTATGCATCACTAAGAATTACCATCCAGTGAACCCAAATCATCATATGTTCCGTGAGCAAAGAATTGAACTGAATTTCACATATATGACAGTTGTTTGTTCAATGAACATCATAAATGTGATTATGCATATTAAGCTCACTGCAGTTCTGTAATCTAAATTGAAAGTTATCAGTGGTATTTTGTACACTTAGTTCATCTATGAGGTACCACATCTTCCCTTGCTGTAACATTAACCCTGTTGTTTATTTTTCAAATTTCAGAACATTAATTTTGATAGATTGTAGAGGAATCCTGCTGGACAATAAATGTGCTTATGCATATTAAGCTCACTGCAGTTCTGTAATCTAAATTGATAGTTATCAGTGGTATTTTGTACACTTAGTTCATCTACGAGGTACTATATCTTCCCTTGCTATAACATTAACCCTGTTGTTTATTTTTCAAATTTCACAACATTAATTTTGATAGACTTTAGAGGAATCCTGCTGGACAATAAATACCCAGCAAAGCACTCATTTGTCATCATTATGGGATTAACATTCTTCTGATTTATGGCTGGACTTGGGACTCTTGAATAAGTCTTAACATGCATTTATTTCATATGAATTGTAAGTAGAGTGAAAGAAAGAGAGTCTTGGAAAATAATTGTGTACTATTATACATATTATTTTGCATCTCTTCTGTTGGAATTTGAAATCATGTCTAAGGATCATCCAACAAATTTTAGGCTAAGTGCCTCATTTAGGTCATCCTCTTTTAAATATGTGCTAGGTCATCCTCCTTTGGATATGTGTATTGATGTGCATATATGCACACCCAAACTCATTGTTCTATTATCGAGTATCAAAAAAATTTATTAAGCATTATAGACTATGGGAACCATCACATTGTTCTTGTATTATTAAAGCTTATTCTCTTCACTCACAAGTGTGCATACCTGCTAAATTTTACATCTTCTAAGAGATTTTCCAGGTACAAAATTTTTTTATCAATGCAATTTTGATTGCATCTCGTACTGCCTCCATTGATCTCTGTGTAAAAGGTTCCATGATGCACCCTGATTGTTTTTTATACATAACAATGTAAAACGCCAAATTTTGTATTTTTTGTTTGTTGTCTCAGAAATTATATATGGAGTCAAGATGATCCCTTATCCCACAAAGAGATGGTACGATAAAATAGATAATTAAATAGCCAATGAGGAAATATATTTGTTTGCAAATGAGGGGGTCAGAATCAAAACACCAAAGCAAGATGCCATGCACTAAGTTCATCAAACGTGACAGATAATTATGCTAAGAATGATTAAAGAATCAAAGATTCTATTGGAAGCCTTATATTTAGGCATGCGTAAATGAGGAAGTTGTCATCAAAATACACTTGGCACCTCCAACCATTGTATGCCATGGTAATTTGTATAGAAGCTTATGGAGGAGTTAGGCTACTAGTGAGAAGAGAACCCTCAAGGGACAGTATAGTCAAATTCAGATCGGAGCAGTTAAGGCATCATCATTCAAAGTGAATTTTGGATCTCAACATAGATCATTTGATAGACAATTCTGGTTATCCATTCTGCATTATCTAGATACTTTTTTAGTCTTGAATTTTCATCTTTTTATTTCTGCGTTTGTGGCTTTGGTGAGGGTTTTGTCAGAATACATGTAAGAGACCTGTCCGTCTCTAACCTCTAAAACTTTGCTGAATAACTAGGGTTTGTAATTTTTTATAAATTTTCTCAATTATTACCAGACAGAAAAATATGCATTCAAGAGATTAACAATTTCTTAAGCATAACATGCAATGATATACAACTGGAAACAAGTTAAATGCTGAAAATGAAGCTTTATTGATATTGCATAAATTTCTAAAAACTTTACAAAGAAAGATACCCGGAAACAATCTTCTAAACTTGAAAGATGCTGAAACCCTTATTCCAAATCTCTCCTACAAGACAGGAGCAATAAATCTAATGAAGCATAAACTTGACTTCTGGATGAAGCCAACAGTGAGCACCTTCAGCTGATATTCCACAACCTCAGAATGTTGATACAATGGAGAGTTTTCGTTCTCCAAAGCCGATACGCTGGCAGAAACCCTAGGGCTCCCTTCTCCAAACGCCAAAGAGAAATCATAAACAAATATCCAATAACCAATTCTGAATCCTCCCAAATGAGCCCCTTAAGATTCTTTTATACTTTTCCCGGGGGAGCTCATACACTTTTCTCACCAATGTGGGATAAAAGATAATAGGCTGATTCCCTCCATTTTGCCTTTTAAAACATTTTAAAAATAAAATGTTTGCACTTTGGAATATTAAAATATATCCTTGAAATTGGCGCCCAAGTAATTAATTAAAATGGCCCCCTTTTTAATGATGAATGGACCCTCAAGTCATAAAGTGCAAATATAATGTTATAATATAATATTAAAATATTAATTATTATTAAAGTCACCTTTAATAATAATTAAATGTTATAACTTAGGCAAAACTCCTTATTTCACCAACTCAACTGAATTTGGGAATCAACACTGCCAACATGTGAACTTCAGGTGCCCTGCTATAAATAGAATTGCTTGCCGGCTGACTTACTATAAATAGTAAGTATATGAAATTGAATCAACTGATGGCTAAGCTTGAACCCACACGAGACGCTGAAGGAGAGATTACTCTGATCATGCCAAAAGAGACCCTCTAACCAGACATAGTATCCTATGAGGGCCGGGAATAGGCTAAATCCACAGAACTCTGATGCTCGCAAAATTGGGGACATTACAGTCCGCCCTCCCTAAAATTGCTTGTCCTCAAGTAATCTCTACGGCAAAGGAACCCAACTCCCCGAAAGGCCCAAAAGAAGAACTGTGAAGTGTCCCACACATCTCTAACTGTCTCCCGTAGCATCAACAAAAATACAACTGCGCAAGCTATCCCTAGATCCCAAACCCAGAGTGAAAGTCTGTCATGTCTGTCATCCTCAGGCTTCCACTGCACTCTACTACCTCCAACTTCACCATGCTGGGAATGGTGAAGTAACCCAATGGGACCCATCCAATACTCGGTGCCAAAACTGTCACCACCTGGATCCCAATACAATCTAAATTTGCATCCATCTGTCATGCGGAGATAAGAACTTCGAGAAGCATCTGCTACACCAAATCTCTCCCTGTCCTCTGCTAAACCCTCGTGGATGTGATAACTGACCAAGCCATCATGCCAACTGACCCCATAGTCATCCTATAACCATGTACCCATAAGAAAACTTTGTGACATAGAAGTAGCAAACCCTGTTGGATACATATCAGCATGATGTAAAACTGACAGCTGTCCCTGCGAGTAATCCCCCACCAATAGTTGAGTCTGGCGCTTGCAACCGCTAATCCCATCTTCTAAAGATGGTGAATACCCATCCCACAACGGATGGTATAACTCTGGAGCCAATCCACACCGATGCATCATCAAATCCTCCGTGTGTGGACTAAAGGAGAAGTGATGAACACTCCTCACTATGCAATCAAGATAGAATGCTCCCACCTCTGTCAATGGCTGACCATCATAGTCCTGGGGAAGCAAATTAGTTGCATGGGACGAAGTGATTGAATTGCTTCCAGGTGAGGGAAACAAATCATCGTAAGTACTAATCTCCATACTGGATGATGCCCCACATATCTCCTATGACGACGATGGAGTAGTGACGTGATCTGTCACACAACTCTCGGAAAAATCAACTATCTCATCACAAGAGCTCTCAACTAAAACACTCATCCCATCAGAAACAACTGCACCAATATCTGTGATAGATGTAACCACATCCTCACTACAACCCGTGGATATAAGATCCTCATCAACTACCTCTGTATGTAACTGTACTATATTTGCCACTAGTGGAGACTGTGCCAAACTCAACTCCACGGTAGGTTTGTTAATCGTATATCTTTACTTTGTTGTCGGCCGTAGTCGGCCTTGGTCGTAGTCAGCCAATTGTTAATAAAACTATAGATTAGTAAAGAATAATAATGTCATGTACTTTCGGGAAATCATGTTCGGATTAATGTTAATGTTAATGTTGTTACGAAGCGTCGTGCCGGTTGGTTATCTAACCACCGCCGAACGTTATATGTAGCTTGTTGGGATAGTTGGGGGATAGTTACGAGTGATGTGTAATGAGTTATGTGCCGATGGTTATATTGTCAAGCACTGCTGATACTCTTTTGTACATGATATTTCTGATGATGAATAAAGTTTCTGGTGTTCAAATATAATATCTTTCAGTTTACTGTTTATCCTATGTTTTGCACATGACTAGTTTGCCAGTAGTACGTAAGATTTGAATCCCATTCCGTAGGCAAACATTTGGCGCCGTTGCCTGAACGGACTAGGGCATCATCTACCATGGCAGCGTAATGGGTCAACCAGCGGAAGAACCTGTAAATGCTAATGAGGAACGGGAAGACTCATTGACAGAAGATTTGGTAAATTTGTGGAAAATATCGCTACGTGACCACGTGCGTAGGGAATCCCTCATTCGGGAGATCCCTGAGGAAGTCATCTGGGATCGGCTGGAAGTGAACGACGAGGTGAACCACCTCCTGAATCGCATGCCCAGGTTACTGGCCCGCCATTTCATTATCCTGCAAGACTTGCGAGAAGAAGAAGATCGCGAGCGCCGACGGCAGCAAATCGTACAACGTTGTGAAGACAAAACCAAACGTGAGGAGGAAGAACCAGATACTAGCCGGCGTCGTACTTCCGGCAACCAACAATGATCGCTTGAACAACTAATGAATGCCTCCAGCATACCGAACAAAGTATAAGCATCGAGACCCACGGGCACGGACTTCGTAAGAGCAAGTCCACGTACTCAGTCATACATAAAGAAAATCGATGAAGACGCTCAAGGCAAGCCGGGTAAGGAATTGATGAAGACTTAATTGAAATAAATCAAAGCATAAAAAGAACATATGAAAATTTAAAAGAATAGACATCCGATTGAACGAAAGGCACACTACGCTTGGTAGAAGGAAGGGACGAAGACCCTTCAAAGACCCACGCGCAGAAAATATAACCTTATGCAAATGAAGATGATTTGAATAGCAAAGACGATTTTATTTCGAGAGTTGTCCCTCCTACTACGGTTTTAACGATTGACGAAAGTGGAAGATCTGGCTCAAGACCCAAGGCGAAGAGAGACCAAGGGGAACCCCTCAAGAGACTCAAGGTGTTGAGGATGTCACAAGACGTGGAGGACTCAGACGGGCCAAGAGTGCAAGTGTGACGCACCAGAACATGTTGGGAACCACTAATCGGGTCCAATATAATAAGGAGGACAGTCAGGAAAGATGTCTCAATCCGTGAGCTAAAAAGCTGCCGGGTTCATGGGGAATGGGTCCAAGATCCTGCACGCATCAGAAGACATGTGAGACAATCTGGATAGCCAGTGGGCAAGATGATCCCGACCAGTGGCTAAGGGCATTTCCAGCAACACTCAGAGAGAGTGCCATTGATTGGTACTCGGAATTGGACCAAGCACAAAGAGCTACATGGAGTTTATTGAAAAAAGCTTTTCAGGAGGAGTTCAAACTTCTTCGAGATGACAGCGAGATCGTTGCGGAGATATACAATACCAAGCAAGGAAAGCACGAGAGTGTGCGGACCTATAACCGAAGACTCAAAGACTTGCTGGGGAAATTGGAGGCACAGCCGGCTGACGGGTTGAAGAAAAGATGGTTCATCGAGGGCTTGCTTTCGCCATTAAGAAAGAAAATGAAAGTCGTACCTCCTTCGTCGTACACTGAAGCATACAATCGGGCAATGGACATAGAAAGTGAAAATAAAACATCCTCCCGAGGGAAAAAGAAGACAGACGACGAGGAGAGTACGACGACAGCGACGGTGAATCCAAGACTGTACAAGCACTCAGGAAAGATATGATGCGAATGATGAAAGAATTGAAGGCCGACAAGGAGAGTATGAGAGAAGCCAGAGAACTGTGGTGTACGGATTGCAATGGGGAAGGTCACACGAAGGCGAACTGTCCCAAGAACTTATTCTGCAATATCTGCCAAGTGATGGGACATTCCGTCAAGGAATGCCCATACAACTTAAAAGCCAGAAGTGCACAAGTACTCTTCACTCATGGAGAGCCGTCAACACCGCCGAACACACCACCAAAGCCCCAGTACAATAGCAATGCATCCCCTGGAGGTTACAGAAGCAATAGAAGTCCGAGAAACATGATACAGTACGATGCAAAAGGAAGGCCTATGATCCAATGCAGGAAGTGCAACGAATGGGGCCACTTCGCCAGGGACTGCCAGAACGGTCAAGGTTCGGGAGGGAGATTGTGTAAGTGGTGTGGACCAGGCGATCATGAAGATAACGAATGCCCAAAGCAAAAGGGTATCCATATGCTGGAAGTAGAAGAACAAGAGGTACTGGCGATCACCAGAGCACAAGCAAAAAAGCCACTTACCCAGATCCATGTACGAAGAAACAAAGGATGAAGGAAGCAAAAACCGAAGTGGAATCGGCGATGGCGAAGGAAAACAAAGTACCTTCTGGAGAAGCCAGGAACCTCTCAGCGGTCAGAGGCGGAAACCAACATCATACGGCAGGTACTGCAGACCACCATACCGATCAAAGTAACTGACCTTCTCCAGACTATGCCGCAGTTGGGACTGGCGATCACAAACGTCGTCGAGGATGGCAAGCAACCGCGATTGGAGGAACGAAGGAAAGAATTGATACCAGAACCGCCACCGTACGGTGAACAAATAATCGACCCGGTATTGCTCACAGCGAACATCGGGAAGATGCCAGCGGTCGTGCATATGGAAATCAGAGGGAATATCTTGACAAATACTATCGTCGATGGAGGATCAGGAGTCAACGTACTACCCGAAGACACATGGAAGAGTCTTGGGAAGCCTACACTCTGGCCGCCGACATTCCAACTAGTTGGCGCTGATCAACATGGTATCAAGCCGTTGGGAACGCTGATGGCGCAGAAGGTGACGATCGGGACACAACAGTTTTTGCTAAATTTTGTCGTCATCCCATTACAGAGGAAAGCGTACGATGCACTACTTGGGAGAGGATGGCTGATAGCGGCGAAGGCAAATCATAATTGGAAGAGGAACACACTCTCGATCGAGAACAATGGGGGGAAGTATGTCATCGACTTGAAGAATCAGGCCGTGAGCGAAGAATTGGCTTCCTCCGGATCTGAATCGGATGGAGGTGAATCGGTTATGGACGAAGGAAGGAAAGCTATGGAACCAAACATCGAAGGCGTACTTGAACTCGAGAGTTGTTCGGAGGATGAGACAAGCTCGCTGAATGGCTTATTTCATTGGCAGATGGAAGACTATGAAGTGTTCCACAGAGAGTGCAACATGCTACAAATCGGGGAAATCAAGGAAGAAGAGGGAAGGCCCAGCCAAAAATTTCCGGCCGAGTATGGAGAGTACAAAGGAAGAGTCTCAAAACTAGACGATATGCCAGTCCACAAGTTTGAACAGGTACGAGATGAAAAAATTGTGGAGTTAAAAAATGAAAAGTATGAAAAAATTAAAAAATTAGAAAAAAAGAAAAGAGATGAAGAAAGGAAAAAAAGAAAAGAGAGAAGGGAGGAGAGAGAAAATGAACAAAAGTGGGAAAAAATAAAAATAGATAGGAAAAAAGCTATGAAAATAAAAGAAAATAACAGAGTAAGTAAGGAAGAACAAGGCGAATGGGAAGAAAAGAGAAAAGAAGGAAAAAATAAAAGAAACGTAAAAGAAGTTAGAAAAGAAAGCAAAAGAAGGGAGAAAAAATTAAATAATAAATTAAATGAGTCGGCCATTAAGAGAAGTATTAAAGTGCTCAAATTAAATAAAGTGAGGCGAAATAAAATAAACGCCTTGAGTATTGAACAACCCGTACGGCCAAAGGAGAAATTGACTGAGGGAAATGAATGGCGAAAAATCAAAGGAAAGAACATTAAAATAAAAAGTTGCCAAAGCTCGACCAGGAAGAAAAGCGTACGGCCAAGGGGGAAAGCGATTAAAATAAATAAAGTAAAAAATGAAATAAATATAGAACCCCAACTCGTACGGCCATTTAAAGAGGAGATAGTTTGGAGACAAGGCGAAACACAGCGAAATCACAGAGGGAAGGAAGTGAGCAAAAATCCATACGGATTTATCAGCAGCAGAGGCGCGCCAGGCACAAGGAAGATCGTATGGCATCCTCATCAGTTTCGAAGTCTTGAGGTCGTACGGCATTTAAGGGATTCTCAAACCGTACGGTATTTTCAAGTTTTCCAGTATTCATTCTATTTGTCATTGAAGGTCGTACGGCCATTGCAAGTTGAAAATTTTGCCAAGTTCTGCACCGTACGGCAATTGCAAGTTGAAAATTTTGCCAAGTTCTGCATCGTACGACATTTACAAGCCCCTCAGTTTTCACTCAGTTGGCCACTGGAGGTCGTACGGCCATTACAGACTGGAATTTGTGCCAGGTTTGACATCGTACGGCAGCTTGTTGATCTTCTCCAGGTCGTACGGCATCAGTACATCAGGAGATTTCGTACGCCATCAACATTTCAGGAGAATTCGTACGGCATCTTCATATCAGGAGAATTCGTAGGAAATGCACAAAGATTCAAGTTCGTACGGCATTTACAGTGTTTTCAAACCGTACGGCAATCACAAGGGTTCCAAATCGTACGGCCTCAAAGTTGCCAAGTCGTACGGCCATCCCTCCAAATCGTACGGCCTTGTCAGATCATTTGCATTGCACGAATTTCATACAATTGCCAGATCGTACGGAATTCTAAAGTAGTACGGATTTCCCAGAGTCGCCAAGCCGTACGGATTTCTCACACTGCCAGCCGCACGGGATGTGAGTTGCCAGCCGCACGGATTTCTTGCCAGAGTTGCCAGCCGTACGGATTGCACTGCCAGTCGCATTTTAGATTTCAAAGTTGCCGTGCCATATGGATTTTCCAAAGCTGCTGTCAGATAAAATTCATCAAGTCTCCAAGTCGCATCGGATTTCTCAAGTCGTACGGATTTCACAGATCTTGCAAAGCATACGGATTTCTCAAAATTGCCAGATCGTACGGCCATCTCAAGTTCAGTCACTTCTCCAGGGCGTACGACAATTCCAGCCTTTACCAGAATTCGACAGTTTTGATCATTTCGGCAGTTTTGATCATTTCGGCAGTTTTGATCAGTTCGGCAATTTTGATAAGTTCGGCAGTTTTGATCGGGCCTCATAGCTGATAATTTTGGCGCTTCTACAACTGTCTCGAGATTTATAAAATCGGCTAGGATCGCCGAACTGATAGAAAGATGGACAAGGGCAAGAAGGCTGCGCAGCACAAGCCAAAGGTAGCCTCGGCTGGAAAAAGAAAGAGGATGGACGCTAATAACGAGACGATGACATGGGAGAACCTAACTGGCAACGAGTGCAAGCAGTGGTGGCGAAGCACTCCTGATGACCACTCCTTGAAGGTTGCCCTTCGACACGCTCGGGTAGACAAAGCTGTGATACTGGCAGATCGGCAGCCTCGCACACGTACGGAGGAAGTGAGGCGCCTCGCGAGCTTAAGCATTCTTCATTACCCGACGCCATCTCTGACATCTGTGTGACACACTCCTTCCCCTGTACTTCAAAGGATCTTGTCTGTTATATGTATGTCATCCGAAGATGACTTCCTTTTTTGGGGATGATGTTAGTCGTGATATCTTTACTTTGTTGTTTGGCCGAGCCTACTTTGATCGAAGCGTGCCAATTGTTATCAAAAACTATAGATTAGTAAAGAATAATAATGTCATGTACTTCGGGAAATCATGTTCGTGATTAATGTTAATGTTAATACGAAGTCGCGTCGTGGTTGGTTATCTTAAACTCAATCACCGAACGTTATGTAGCCTGTTGGATAGTCGGGAGATAGTTACGAGTAATGTGTAATGAGTTATGTGCCGATGGTTATATTGTCAAGCAATGCTAATACTCTCTTGTACATGATATTTCTGATCATGAATAAAGTTTCTGGTGTTCAAATATAATATCTTTCAGTTTACTGTTTATCCTATGTTCTGCACATGACTAGTTTGCCAGTAGTATGTAAGATTTGAATCCCATTCCGTAGGCAAACAAGGTTCCCCTAACCGTGAAAGTGACCCTTGAAGGGCCAATTGACTGCTCTTCAATGAGTCCATAGTCACCTCAAGCTCATGTGAGCTCGTCGACCTGCTCCTCCTTTCCCTTCAATGCATCATAACAAATGCAATCCCACTCGAGAAGAAAATCCCTGTCCGCAAGTAGTTTTAGGTAATTTTGTTTCATCATTCCAATTGCTTCTCGTAGTGCATGTATCTCTTCAAGGGAAAAACCACTATCACCGTGCTCATCTATCAAAGGAGTACTCCAACCATAGGTAGCCAACATCTGACGAGCAACATCAAAATGCTCAATGGTTGTGGCAATCATATTGTCATTCACTTTTAGTTGCCCAACCAAATGATGAGGACTCTGTAGCTTATGACCCCCATACAAGTTTTCCGGTTCACAATCTGCACTATGATATGAGGTTGATTCGTCATCACTCACTACATGATAAGCAGCATCATGTGTGCTTTCATCCATGCACACCTCAACATCTAAGGTACTGCTGCTATGTACCTCAAAGGATGGCTCAACTGATAAGGTAGAAGCTGCTGATATGACAGTATCTTCACACACTTCCACTTCCAATGCAACTATATCACCATCCAACTCATGATCCTGGGATTCTATGCCAACACTTGAACCTTCTAGCTTGTTTTCTAAGGTCTGGTCTGGAAAATCAGACTCGCCTTGACATGAATCCTCAAGATACAATGCATCATTAGTACCCAATTCCTGAGTACTTTCATGTAACAACTCAATAGTAGCATCTTGCACATGTGTAGCCCCTGCTGTCTCAAGCTGATGCAAAATTTTACTACTGTTGTCATGTAAATCAGATCCGTTATTGGTCACCTTTTTTGTGTAATCTTCATGCTTGACATCCATATTTTGTGTGTCAACATTCAAAGTTTCTTCCACAACATTTTCCGCACTGGCCATGATTCCTAACCCATTGTCATGCTCAAGGAAAAGACTGCTGTTATCAAAATCAGAATTGTTAGCATGACTGATAACAACTTCTTGGGTGCTGAGAGTACCAACATTCTCCTCAAGTTTCATCCTCCTTTCCTTTACCTAAGTACCGGTAAGATTCTTTGCATTAGTACTTGATTTCTTTTTCTTTGCAAACAAAGAATCAAAAAATTTTGGATGTTGTAGAAGCTTTGTCACACTCTTGTCATAGTCCTGAAAAGCTTGTGCGAGTTCTGCCATGAGTTCCTGCATAGACTTTTCCTTCTGTGGTAGAGCAGGAAGAAAGGTAGGTAACAGTCTTCCATCTTTAGTTCTATACCGGCTATAGGCAGCCATTGATGTAACCTTTTCTACACCTGCTATATGTAGCTGATTTGCACTCAATCTGCTGTTTAATGTTTCAGGAATTTCATCAAATAATTTTCTTCCAGCTTTCAAAAGGTACTCAGGCTTAATGCATTGACTTTTTGTTCTTGGTTCTGCTAGAAGAGTGCTAACACTGAGAAATGTGCAACCAACTTGCTACCAGTTCAATCAGAATGATTATAAAAGACAAATCTCTATATACTGTTTGCTACAACAACTTAATCTGAACATTATGCATAGCAGAAATAATTCCCAGCATGCCCAGATTGTCCTCAACAATGACTATTCAGATATCTCAATACTCAGGAATAAGTTTCAGACCGCATGACCCGATTGTTTTAAGGAAGCAATAGATATTTAAAATAAGAATATAGCCTCCTAGTTTTACACGGCTTTCATCAAACAGGTCATCACCTTGCAAAATGGAGTCGACCTCCCAAAATTTGCATCCACGTCACACATTGACTCTTCAAAGTTAGTGCCGATGACCACGTTTTGTCTTTATGCCACGATGGACTTCAGAAAATATGTTTGTCTTTAGTGGCAGCTTAAATACTCCCGTGGCTATATATAACTTTGTCCTAACTGAACCTGTGGCGGCATATTAAAATTGGTATCTCATTGACCACCTATTGGAAGCGATACAAATATATTGGCTTGAGAAGCTAAGACAACTATTGTCGGCCTCCAGAATGAGTCCCTCGATTTCTTCTATAAAATCGAAGCCTTTGTCCTTTCCTGTTGACTCATCTTGATTCTAGAGGTCCAACAACCAAATTCTGACTTATCTTCCTTCAACGGCTTAAGTGTTTGCACCCAGGAATTATTGGGCTCACAACTAAACAACTCCCGACATGGTACAACGATTTCTCCTTATATCATTGGCTCTTCTTTATGCTACGCCAGGAGTCCTTTCTTAGCCATCAGACCAATCTCCAGGATGGCACGACGTGGTCTTTCACACAAATGCGTCTAAAGCAGATCATGTGTGAAATCGAATTCTACAGATTTCTCACACTTCCGTCTCATGAAGTCTTCACCAATCGCAATCTCCACTTGGTCTTATTCGCAAGCTTCTTCAATTGACTTTATGCCAAGCTCGATGGTGATGACAGGAATTTGTCTCTCTTTTGAAGTCGTCCTCAAATATAATACCCGCAATTCTCAAACCAATATTCTCAGCCGAACTCTTTGTCTATCTTTGGCAAGGTTAAATATGTCGAATCACCTCTTATAATTTGTTTGCTTCCGCTTTGTCTTATTTGGCCCGTGTCCTTACAAAAAACGTCTTTTTTTATTTTTTTCTTTTTTCTGAACAGCTCGGGTGGCATAAGTTTGGAAATAATATTGATGCCCAATAATAATTGAACTCCTTAGATTGAACGGCTGAAACTTCAAGATGATATTCAATATGCCTGTCTTATTCTGACTGCTCAAGCAGGACCCGATAAAGCCATCTTTTTGAGCAATTTCACCAACTCGTATTTGGCTTCTTCTAGTTACGGGACAATAATCACATGTCTTATATCGATTCTTGTTGCGTCCCAGAGAAATATCGTCTCTTTGAAAATTAAGAAACCCGTCTTGATACCTTGCGTTGAATATTCTCCCAAACTGAGTGAGCTGCTTCCTACTGTATTCTTAAAATAATATCGAATGCTTTGGGATGAGCCAAATTTATCTCATTCGCATTGTGAGCAGCTTATTTTCTGATAATAGTAATTTCCTGAATTTCTCCATATCTATGAAAACCCCAAATTCTCATAATTTTCTGTTTGCAATTGAAAACCCTTAATATTCTGAAACTTTTATTTTTTTTACAAACCAACACAGGATGGCAGGATTCAGGCTCTGATACCACTGTAAGAGACCTGTCTGTCTCTAACCTCTGAAACTTTGCTGAATAACTAGGGTTTGTAATTTTTTATAAATTTTCTCAATTATTACCATACAGAAAAATATGCATTCAAGAGATTAACAATTTCTTAAGCATAACATGCAATGATATACAACTGGAAACAAGTTAAATGCTGAAAATGAAGCTTTATTGATATTGCATAAATTTCTAAAAGCTTTACAAAGAAAGATACCTGGAAACAATCTTCTGAACTTGAAAGATGCTGAAACCCTTATTCCAAATCTCTCTTGCAAGACTGGAGTAATAAATCTGATGAAGCATAAACTTGACTTCTGGATGAAGCCAACAGTGAGCACCTTCAGCTGATATTCCACAACCTCAGAATGTTGATACAATGGAGAGTTTTCGTTCTCCAAAGCCGATACGCTGGCAGAAACCCTAGGGCTCCCTTCTCCAAACGCCAAAGAGAAATCATAAACAAATATCCAATAACCAATTCTGAATCCTCCCAAATGAGCCCCTTAAGATTCTTTTATACTTTTCCCGAGGGAGCTCATACACTTTTCTCACCAATGTGGGATAAAAGATAATAGGCTGATTCCCTCCATTTTGCCTTTTAAAACATTTTAAAAATAAAATGTTTGCACTTTGGAATATTAAAATATATCATTGAAATTGGCGCCCAAGTAATTAATTAAAATGGCCCCCTTTTTAATGATGAATGGACCCTCAAGTCATAAAGTGCAAATATAATGTTATAATATAATATTAAAATATTAATTATTATTAAAGTCACCTTTAATAATAATTAAATGTTATAACTTAGGCAAAACTCCTTATTTCACCAACTCAACTGAATTTGGGAATCAACACTGCCAACATGTGAACTTCAGGTGCCCTGCTATAAATAGAATTGCTTGCCGGCTGACTTACTATAAATAGTAAGTATATGAAATTGAATCAACTAATGGCTAAGCTTGAACCCACACGAGACGCTGAAGGAGAGATTACTCTGATCATCGCCAAAAGAGACCCTCTAACCAGACATAGTAGCCTACGAGGGCCGGGAATAGGCTAAATCCACAGAACTCTAATGCTCGCAAAATTGGGGGCATTACAGTACAGATGATCCTAAAGCTCTCAAACATCTCTTGGGAGTCTTCTTTCTTTCCTGAGATGGCTAGCTGCTAAATTGTGAGAAGAGGTAGCTATAATTCCAGAAGGGAATAGGGTACTAAATGGAAACCTAGAAATACCGCAGAAAAATATCAAGGGCATAGACAAGCCAGCCAGCCATACAATAGAAGAAAAGAGTGCCAAAGGTAAATGCAATTTACCAACTGTTATCAATTCTACCATAAATTTTAAAGACAAATATTTGCAGCCCTAGCCAAGTTTATCGAAAATCTGACAATTTTCAAGTGGGTGGAAGAAACAATCAACATTGGTCCCCAACTGAATGGGGAAAAATGGATGGTTGGAAAAAATAACCAACACCTAGTGATCAACCACGTGTGACATCTGGCATTGTTTTTTGTAAATTTATGGTTAAGAACTCCTGTTTAGTCCTCAAGCAAGGACTTGATGAGAATCACCCATGAATCTTAAAATTTGATCTGTTATGTTGAACAGATCTCTTGAAATAATAGCAAAGCAAAAAAATAATCAACCACTTATAATCTACATTCAAACAACAAACAAAAATTGTCACCTGGCATTTCTCTTTGAAAATTTATGGTTAAGAACTCCTGTTTAGTCCTCAAGCAAGGACTTGATGAGAATCGTCCATGAATCTAAAAATTTGATCTGTTGTGTTGAAAAAATCTCTTGAAATAATAAGCAAGCAAAAAATCAATCAGCCACTTACAATATACATTCAAACAACAAACACAAAGTCACCTAGCATTTCTCTTTGAAAATTTATGGTTAAAAACTCATGTTTAGTCCACAAGCAAGGAATTGATAAGAATCATCCATGAACCTAAATATTTGATCTGTCATGTTGAACAAATCTCTTGAAATAATAGCCAAGCAAAAAATCAATCAGCTACTTACAATCTACATTCAAATTTACTCTTCCTTCAAGGAGTTAAGTAATTGATTTCAAGATGCCAATATTGCTAGAGAACAACGCCTGCTGGAAAATTTTGGGGATTTTGCTTAAATTATTCCCCCAGTGACCCCATTGGCAGAACCCAATATCAGCGTTCAGTGACACAAGGGTCTTCCTATTATTGATTGAGTATTTGAAGGATACTTTGAGATGGTTGAGTGTAATGGGGACTATGCTGGGAGGTCATGAAATGAAACTTTAATATTGAGAGAAATAAAATCTTAGAATGATTGCATGAAGATTATTTGAATAACAAATTGTGAGGCTGAAATCATCTTGCTTCAAAATGATGGTACACTTGACGTAATAGACAAGCAAGAAAGTTATTGATTATAGACCAAGCTTGATAGATTCTATGCAAACTCCCATGTTGCCGTGTTCTCCAATGGTAAGAGTTCAATTCATGTGGGAAAAACAATTATATCATTATTCTATTAAAGCTCATTTTATAACTGGTGTTGATACTCAACATGATTTACATTTTTATGTTAAATTAAATTTTTATCTTCTTGTATCTAAAGAGTGTGTGAGATTTGTTGCAAGAATTTGGCATATGGGGGCTACCAAAGTAGAAGAAAACACAAGATTCATTGGTGGAATGTGACACCTCGAATGGGTTGCCAAAAATCAGACTAAATTTTTGCTTCTTAATTACCATATTAACTCATAACTTAGTTGGTAGGCTGAGGTGATTATTGGGTTTCATGTTTCCAAGATCAGAATCTAATACAATGTCCCCTTTTTAAGCATATTTAGTTTGTGAACAATTAGTCTATTTTCTGAGTTTTCCCATAGCCTAATTGGTGGGAAAGGAAAAACTCCAAACATCTTGGTGAGCACAAGATTTGTAAAGAAGTGGTTTTGTTCATGACAATGAGTTCAGATGGTCTCAATAAGCATCATGATGCTTTCAAAATGCAATTCTGGCCTATTGGGAGCTCTCCAAACTTTTTGGAGAAGCATGCTACTTTTAGACAGTTGCCAAGTTGCTTTGGTTCATCATCCTACGTTCTCAATGACATATTGGTATGATCAGAATTTCATTTTTACCTCATTTCGATGTTTTCTACAACTTGGGTGATTTATTTAAATAATTATTACTTAAGTCATCTAAAGGTGAAAATATTAAAAAGGCAGTGTGTAATTATTTATTATAATGTGTTTTAATTTATGCCACCAAGAGGGACGCCTAGGCACAAGGGGTTCTTTTACATATGATGAATTAATATTTATTTTTAAAAGTGAGTTTGTGGAGGAAAAGAGAATTATTATTTTTTATTATTATTATTTTCCCTCTAGAATGTTATAGAAAGGGATTGAGAGCTCATGTGAGAGGTTAGCTATGTTATGATATTGCATTTTCTAGAGAGAGAACTTGTGTTCATCTCCAATTTTCTTGAGGGTGAAAACCCTCTCGAAAATACTAGTTTCGGGTATGAAAACCCCCCTAGCTAGTTAGACTGATTTCATGCAGGAATCACCAATGCACCTACAAGTGAATTTTCCAGTCGATTGTTGAAGATGGTTCAGTTTGATGTATTTTGATTGCCTAATATTTTTGGGACTGTTTGTGAAGAGTCTTTTATGAAGTTTTGAAGGGATGATTGAGAGGATTGCTGCTGGCAGTACCTCTCCTAGTGCAATCCGTACTCTTCTATGCTGGTTGTACTTCCCTATTCATGCTGTAACAAATGAGGATGCATAAAATAAAGGTTAAATTTCATTTGTTCCCTGTAGTTTTCTTTTGTTAGAATTTAAATTTCCAGCAAATCATCTGGTTTGAGGAAGGTTATAAGGAGGTCTTACCAATTACAAGCAAGCCATACTTGTTAAGGGAGGGCGTGTGAGTTTTCAAATTGAATTGCTGCTCTTTTGGGAGTTTTTTGAAAAGGTTTGGTGGAATTTAAGGGGCCGAACCAATTTGGCAGGCATACATGAAATAAACATTAAGTATAAGTGACATTTACATATGGACATTTACTTCCTTATACTTTAAAGTTTAAATTATATTTCATGTGTATAGTTTCAAGA
>VDFB02269047.1:0-70177 GCA_007258455.2 Sequoia sempervirens | reverse complement strand
GGGCTCACAACTAAACAGCTCCCGACATGGTACAACGATTTCTCCTTATATCATTGGCTCTTCTTTATGCTGCGCCAGGAGTCCTTTCTTAGCCGTCAGACCAATCTCCAGGATGGCACGGCGTGGTCTTTCACACAAATGCGTCTAAAGCAGATCATGTGTGAAATCGAATTCTACAGATTTCTCACACTTCCATCTCATGAAGTCTTCACCAATCACAATCTCCACTTGGTCTTATTCGCAAGCTTCTTGAATTGACTTTATGCCAAGCTCGATGGTGATGACGGGAATTTGTCTCTCTTTTGAAGTCGTCCTCAAATATAATACCCGCAATTCTCAAACCAATATTCTCAGCCGAACTCTTTGTCTATCTTTGGCAGGGTTAAATATGTCGAATCACCTCTTATAATTTGTTTGCTTATGCTTTGTCTTATTTGGCCCGTGTCCTTACAGAAAACGTCTTTTTTTATTTTTTTCTTTTTTTTGAACAGCTCGCGTGGAATAAGTCTGGAAATAATATTGATGCCCAATAATAATTGAACTCCTTAGATTGAACGGCTGAAACTTCAAAATGATATTCAATATGCCTGTCTTATTCTGACTGCTCAAGCAGGACCCGATAAAGCCATCTTTTTGAGCAATTTCACCAACTCGTATTTGGCTTCTTCTAGTTACGGGACAATAATCACATGTCTTATATCGATTCTTGTTGCGTCCCAGAGAAATATCGTCTCTTTGAAAATTAAGAAACCCGTCTTGATACCTTGCGTTGAATATTCTCCCAAGCTGAGTGAGCTGCTTCCTACTGTATTCTTAAAATAATATCGAATGCTTTGGGATGAGCCAAATTTATCTCATTCGCATTGTGAGCAGCTTATTTTCTGATAATAGTAATTTCCTGAATTTCTCCATATCTATGAAAACCCCAAATTCTCAGAATTTTATGTTTGCAATTGAAAATCCTTAATATTCTGAAACTTTTATTTTTTTTACAAACCAACACAGGATGACAGGATTCAGGCTCTGATACCACTGTAAGAGACCTATCCGTCTCTAACCTCTGAAACTTTGCTGAATAACTAGGGTTTGTAATTTTTTATAAATTTTCTCAATTATTACCAGACAGAAAAATATGCATTCAAGAGATTAACAATTTCTGAAGCATAACATGCAATGATATACAACTGGAAACAAGTTAAATGCTGAAAATGAAGCTTTATTGATATTGCATAAATTTTTGAAAGCTTTACAAAGAAAGATACCCGGAAACAATCTTCTGAACTTGAAAGATGCTGAAACCCTTATTCCAAATCTCTCCTGCAAGACTGGAGCAATAAATCTAATGAAGCATAAACTTGACTTCTGGATGAAGCCAACAGTGAGCACCTTTAGCTGATATTCCACAACCTCAGAATGTTGATACAATGGAGAGTTTTCGTTCTCCAAAGCCGATACGCTGGCAGAAATCCTAGGGCTCCCTTCTCCAAACGCCAAAGAGAAATCATAAACAAATATCCAATAACCAATTCTGAATCCTCCCAAATGAGCCCCTTAAGATTCTTTTATACTTTTCCCGAGGGAGCTCATACACTTTTCTCACCAATGTGGGATAAAAGATAATAGGCTGATTCCCTCTATTTTGCCTTTTAAAACATTTTAAAAATAAAATGTTTGCACTTTGGAATATTAAAATATATCCTTGAAATTGGCGCCCAAGTAATTAATTAAAATGGCCCCCTTTTTAATGATGAATGGACCCTCAAGTCATAAAGTGCAAATATAATGTTATAATATAATATTAAAATATTAATTATTATTAAAGTCACCTTTAATAATAATTAAATGTTATAACTTAGGCAAAACTCCTTATTTCACCAACTCAACTGAATTTGGGAATCAACACTGCCACCATGTGAACTTCAAGTGCCCTGCTATAAATAGAATTGCTTGTCGGCTGACTTACTATAAATAGTAAGTATATGAAATTGAATCAACTGATGGCTAAGCTTGAACCCACGTGAGACACTGAAGGAGAGATTACTCTAATCATTGCCAAAAGAGACCCTCTAACCAGACATAGTAGCCTACGAGGGCCGGGAATAGGCTAAATCCACAAAACTCTGATGCTCGCAAAATTGGGGACATTACAGTACAGATGATCCTAAAGCTCTCAAACATCTCTTGGGAGTCTTCTTTCTTTCCTGAGATGGCTAGCTGCTAAATTGTGAGAAGAGGTAGCTATAATTCCAGAAGGGAATAGGGTACTAAATGGAAACCTAGAAATACCGCAGAAAAATATCAAGGGCATAGACAAGCCAGCCAGCCATACAATAGAAGAAAAGAGTGCCAAAGGTAAATGCAATTTACCAACTGTTATCAATTCTACCATAAATTTGGAAGACAAATATTTGCAGCCCTAGCCAAGTTTATCGAAAATCTGACAATTTTCAAGTGGGTGGAAGAAACAATCAACATTGGTCCCCAACTGAATGGGGAAAAATGGGTGGTTGGAAAAAATAACCAACACCTAGTGATCAACCACGTGTGACACCTGGCATTGTTTTTTGTAAATTTATGGTTAAGAACTCCTGTTTAGTCCTCAAGCAAGGACTTGATGAGAATCACCCATGAATCTTAAAATTTGATCTGCTATGTTGAACAGATCTCTTGAAATAATAGCAAAGCAAAAAAATAATCAACCACTTATAATCTACATTCAAACAACAAACAAAAATTGTCACCTGGCATTTCTCTTTGAAAATTTATGGTTAAGAACTCGTGTTTAGTCCTCAAGCAAGGACTTGATGAGAATCGTCCATGAATCTAAAAATTTGATCTGTTGTGTTGAAAAAATCTCTTGAAATAATAAGCAAGCAAAAAATCAATCAGCCACTTACAATATACATTCAAACAACAAACACAAAGTCACCTAGCATTTCTCTTTGAAAATTTATGGTTAAAAACTCATGTTTAGTCCACAAGCAAGGAATTGATAAGAATCATCCATGAACCTAAATATTTGATCTGTCATGTTGAACAAATCTCTTGAAATAATAGCCAAGCAAAAAATCAATCAGCTACTTACAATCTACATTCAAATTTACTCTTCCTTCAAGGAGTTAAGTAATTGATTTCAAGATGCCAATATTGCTAGAGAACAACGCCTGCTGGAAAATTTTGGGGATTTTGCTTAAATTATTCCCCCAGTGACCCCATTGGCAGAACCCAATATCAGCGTTCAGTGACACAAGGGTCTTCCTATTATTGATTGAGTATTTGAAGGATACTTTGAGATGGTTGAGTGTAATGGGGACTATGCTGGGAGGTCATGAAATGAAACTTTAATATTGAGAGAAATAAAATCTTAGAATGATTGCATGAAGATTATTTGAATAACAAATTGTGAGGCTGAAATCATCTTGCTTCAAAATGATGGTACACTTGACGTAATAGACAAGCAAGAAAGTTATTGATTATAGACCAAGCTTGATAGATTCTATGCAAACTCCCATGTTGCCATGTTCTCCAATGGTAAGAGTTCAATTCATGTGGGAAAAACAATTATATCATTATTCTATTAAAGCTCATTTTATAACTGGTGTTGATACTCAACATGATTTACATTTTTATGTTAAATTAAATTTTTATCTTCTTGTATCTAAAGAGTGTGTGAGATTTGTTGCAAGAATTTGGCATATGGGGGCTACCAAAGTAGAAGAAAACACAAGATTCAGTGGTGGAATGTGACACCTCGAATGGGTTGCCAAAAATCAGACTAAATTTTTGCTTCTTAATTACCATATTAACTCATAACTTAGTTGGTAGGCTGAGGTGATTATTGGGTTTCATGTTTCCTAGATCAGAATCTAATACAATGTCCCCTTTTTAAGCATATTTCGTTTGTGAACAATTAGTCTATTTTCTGAGTTTTCCCATAGCCTAATTGGTGGGAAAGGAAAAACTCCAAACATCTTGGTGAGCACAAGATTTGTAAAGAAGTGGTTTTGTTCATGACAATGAGTTCAGATGGTCTCGATAAGCCTCATGATGCTTTCAAAATGCAATTCTGGCCTATTGGGAGCTCTCCAAACTTTTTGGAGAAGCATGCTACTTTTAGACAGTTGCCAAGTTGCTTTGGTTCATCATCCTAAGTTCTCAATGACATATTGGTATGATCAGAATTTCATTTTTGCCTCATTTCGATGTTTTCTACAACTTGGGTGATTTATTTAAATAATTATTACTTAAGTCATCTAAAGGTGAAAATATTAAAAAGGCAGTGTGTAATTATTTATTATAATGTGTTTTAATTTATGCCACCAAGAGGGACGCCTAGGCACAAGGGGTTCTTTTACATATGATGAATTAATATTTATTTTTAAAAGTAAGTTTGTGGAGGAAAAGAGAATTATTATTTTTTATTATTATTATTTTCCCTCTAGAATGTTATAGAAAGGGATTGAGAGCTCATGTGAGAGGTTAGCTATGTTATGATATTGCATTTTCTAGAGAGAGAACTTGTGTTCATCTCCAATTTTCTTGAGGGTGAAAACCCTCTCGAAAATACTAGTTTCGGGTATGAAAACCCCCCTAGCTAGTTAGACTGATTTCATGCAGGAATCACCAATGCACCTACAAGTGAATTTTCCAGTCGATTGTTGAAGATGGTTCAGTTTGATGTATTTTGATTGCCTAATATTTTTGGGACTGTTTGTGAAGAGTCTTTTATGAAGTTTTGAAGGGATGATTGAGAGGATTGCTGCTGGCAGTACCTCTCCTAGTGCAATCCGTACTCTTCTATGCTGGTTGTACTTCCCCATTCATGCTGTAACAAATGAGGATGCATAAAATAAAGGTTAAATTTCATTTGTTCCCTGTAGTTTTCTTTTGTTAGAATTTAAATTTCCAGCTAATCATCTGGTTTGAGGAAGGTTATAATGAGGTCTTACCAATTACAAGCAAGCCATATTTGTTAACGGAGGGCGTGTGAGTTTTCAAATTGAATTGCTGCTCTTTTGGGAGTTTTTTGAAAAGGTTTGGTGGAATTTAAGGGGCCAAACCAATTTGGCAGGCATACATGAAATAAACATTAAGTATAAGTGACATTTACATATGGACATTTACTTCCTTATACTTTAAATTATATTTCATGTGTATAGTTTCAAGATGTTTGAGATGTGTTTTGAATCTATAGGAGTCAATGCAAATTCTAGTTTCTGGAGTATCTTATAATTTTTCAATGTTAGCCAAATTTCAGTAATCAATAGTTTCAAGTGCTCTCAGTGTGTGTTCAGTTCTGATTTGATAGTTTATCAGCAGAACCGAGTGATATGAGGATATGAGACCTACAATCAACATCCTAACGTCATCAATCTGAGGTATACTTTTGTTGGGTACTTGAGTATTTTGTTATCTATGTTATTTGGCTCATTTTGGGGGGTTGTAGCAATTAAGATTTTGTGATCATAATTTTTTATCAGCATAAATCAGCAAGATAATGTTCTCTAATGATGATTTTGCTATGTATTGATATATTGTAATATCCTAGATGGCAGTACCGCCAATGTTTTCATCCTTGCTCTTAATGTATTTGCTTACCCCACTGAATAAGTGTAAAGGTTATATACTCACCCTACTAAATAAGTGGAAATACTATAATTTGCTTTGAACGAGTGGAAGTTTGGTTTTTGTTGACTCCACTGAATAAGCGGAAATTCCTGTGCTTTGTAATTGCACTCCGCTGAATAAGGGTGAAGTGGTTGTATTCATTGTAGTTGCACACTCCACTAGATAAGCATTGAAGCGTTTTCCTTTCAAATTATTGCATAGAACACTAACTGAAGAAGTGAGATTGGTCGGCTTGCCACCTAGTGTGTTTCCTTCAAGATATTTTTGTAATATCAAACAATATTTTTCAATTCATTATAATTTTCTGTGTGGTTTGCAAACAGAAATATTATAAATTAATAGTTGATTTTAGTATTGTAATGTCATGTCCCTCCTAATCAAGGAGGCTCCCAACCTACTCATTGAATAAAGGTGTTTTAAACACTAGACAAATACATTATTTAATTAATATTTAAATATAAAATATAACTAATAAAATCATAATGTAAAATAAAATATGAAATATAAATATTTGAAAATAAGCTTTTGGATTCAGCTGTGTATGTTTTACTTTCGACGTTTCAGATCACACTTAGTGATCCATCATCAGGAATAGGAAAAATGAGAAATAGGAGTGCAGATCAGCCTAATAAAGGGTGGGGGAGAGAAGAGAGAAAAAATTAGAAAAAATCATGAAATAAATAAATTGACACCAAGTCAAAAAGAAAGCTAATAATCAAAAGAGAAAAGACATATGCAAGAAAGCAAAAAAGTAATATAATAAATTAGTATGCAAATATAATATTATTATAAAGTATGAAATAAAAAGCAACGATAAAGGACTACTACACATAAGTGTATATAAATATTATGTATAAAAATAAAGTATAGTTACATTCTATTTGAAAATACACTTATAATATAACAATAATAATATATCATAATATGTGACCTATAGAGATGACCATCTAGTGAAGTGCAAATACCAACTATATAAATATTCAATTAAAATCAAAAAAATAAAAATAAAGGTGTTATTCAGTTTGGCGCCAAAGGGAATTTGGCTTCAAGCATGGTTGATCTATCTTTGATTGATTTTAAATAGGTATAAATAGGAGTGCTCGAGGCTCATTTGAGGACATGGAGATCTGGTATGATTTTTGAGTTTTGGCTCAAGCAGGCCAACTGGGACGAAAACCCCATTTGCCTATCTAGATCAAGACGAAAACCCTGATTTAGGGTCTTACTTAGTCCCCTAACATATGTTTAGTTACCTTTTCTTAACCTAGTGGAGGTCTATTCAGGGAGTTGTACACCATTCAAGAGTTGGTTTGCAGCCCAGACTTGAGCACAGCCTTTGGGTAGACCATATTCAGGTTTGGAAGGACTTTGGAAGAGTGCTGAAACCCTAAATCGGACATTCTAGGGTTCTTCTCAGACCTAAGCACCAAGAAGGAGATATTCCATCAACTTTCAAACTACATCATTGGAGCTGCACCTAGGGTTTGGAGGAAGAATCACCCAGATTTGTAGCTATTTGTGAGGTAAGAAGTGGCACCTCCCTCATAGGGAGATCTGGAACACTCAGCCACCCTGCATTCAAGCCTTTAGTAATCTCAGATCTGCTGCTAGAGGGTTTTCCTTGTGCATGGGAGAGCTAGAGCACCTTTCTAGGTTGCAATCAGTCATTAACAGCCCCCTGGATACCCCTCGTGTTGCCTGAATGGCCTTTGATAGGTAAGCTATGCCAAGACTGTTACAACAGAGCCATTAGGAGGTCTGTGCACTACTGGTTACCTTCAGAAAGTTGTAAATTAGATTGTTTCTAGTGCAAATACTCTGCTAGGTAGACAAACCAGGGTTTGAACTTGAACTTATTATCAAATATTTATAATTAGTTAGTTGTTGTTCATTATTCCATTAAATGAATTAAGTGATATTTATCAATTTTGAGTTAGAAATATTGTTTAGAGGCAAAAAAATAGGAAATGTTCTAGAAAGGGACATTACAATCAGTATCAAAGCGCAGTAATCTTGCCAGCTTGAGGGTCTAAATCTAGTTAATGCAGTGGAGCCAAAGGGCTCAGAGGGCTTCAGAAAGAGAAAGAAAAAAAATAGAGGCAACACTATAAAAGGAAAACTTGAATGCATTAATGAAGGTCCTGTGAACTTTTTTGAAGAAACTTGAATGCATTTCTTCTAGAAAAGAAAAAGAATGTTATTTGTGCTTATGAGTATGTCCAAAAATGAGAAGGGGGGATTGAAAGATATGCATGTGTTGTTTCTTCACATACAAGTTAAAGCATCTACATAATATTTTCATTTTGCCGCTGTACTTATGGATGCAAGGAAACATATAATCATAATTCATATTAGCATATAATATGAAACCTTATTTACAGCTGTGTAGGCATGAATCTGGACATGTACACATAGCAAAATGAATAAAGGATGCAGATTGCAGCCCAATGCTAGAACATATCAATTTAAGTTTATGAATCTTAATTTCCAGAAGCAATTTTCGTTGGATCAGCACATTGGCAAATTCTAAATCTGTGCTGAAATTTTGTGCATCTGAATATCCAAGTCGATCACAAATCAGATCAAGCAAGACATCTTTGAAATGTCTCCTCAATTGAATAAGTGGTGAGGGGTCAATAAACCTTAAGTATGATGGAAACGTGTTCTCTGACTATATGGACATCATGGTCAACCTTTAAGCACAAAATATTGAGATGGCTGTTGCTCCACCAATATTTTGTAGTTATATCAAAGCTTCACAAGTTTGGTGTCAGATTTTTATGTAGGCAATGTGACAGAAGTAAATTGGTCGTATCTTCTAGAAATGTAATTCTGTCAAGACTTTTTCAGAGCATAATTACAGGTTGAGTTAAACTTTACCACCATCGCCCCCGCTTTCTTAGCATA
This sequence comes from Sequoia sempervirens, assembly GCA_007258455.2. Classification (NCBI taxonomy): domain Eukaryota; kingdom Viridiplantae; phylum Streptophyta; class Pinopsida; order Cupressales; family Cupressaceae; genus Sequoia; species Sequoia sempervirens. Next base: position 61,642 of record VDFB02269047.1, on the reverse strand, counting down.
GCCCTCTTCTTGAGACATTTCAATGATCAGGGATGGCTGTAAAAGTTTATGTCATATATGGTTGGATTGTTTTCCATTAGTTTCCTGTGGAAGACATGCAAATTTTCAAGAGGATCAGATCCCTGCTTGTTCAAAACAGATAAGGCTTTTCAGGCAGGATTTGGTCTTTTTCATCAAAATCAAGATTTTGTATTTCACTATATATGCTGTTCTTTGCCTCTTGGGGTGCAGGCTAAGATATTAACCTTTATGGAGAGTAATTTCTATATCACCCTGTTGTGAAAAAACTCTAATTCTCACTTTTTTGAGTTAAATATAAGATGCATTTTTCAAATTTAAACTGCAACAGACATGAATAATTTATTTCTGAATTTGACACTCAAACCACACAAAATGTAGTCTCCGGATAACAACTTGGTAAGAGAATTGATGGTACCCGTTATTGGCTTGTCCTAAATGGTATATTTTGCTGTTACCAAGCTAAGAATTTTCACCATGTCTTTGTACATCACATTTATGCTTCCCTAGAGCTGCTTGAAACTTGATTGTCCATCCTGGAAAATGTAGTCAGACTCCTGGCAGAGAAGGAAAAATTTACCCTTCTGATGAATTGAACAAACTCTACCTTCACAATAACAGAAAAGGTGGCAATGATAGTAAAAATGAAAATATTGCCGATGCTCCTCCTAGGGATGCTAATAGGAGCATCCTTTGCTCCAGCTTGTGTCTGATAAATGGTCAATCACTTTGGTTTTATGTAACATTATGTAGTCTTCTTCAGTATTTAAAGGATGCTGAAAGAGGCTTGAAAATTCTTTTTCTTTTTTCAGTTGTTCCATGGTTTCAAACTGATCTCACTTACTATGCCCCCTCTTTGTTATTAGTATAGGGTAGTTAAGGTCTTTGGAACAGTTCAGTTTAACTTGAGACTGACTATCCCTAACAAAAAAGATCAGATGCATACTAATGTAGTCAGAGTGAATCTGCACATTTTTGTATGGTGAAAATAATGCTATGTTCGGTGTGAATCTGCCTCCTGATTCATGGCACTTTCATTTGTATGTGACAACCATTTTAATTTTCATACAAGTGGTGTTCCCATATGATCATTATTGGGATTTCACTGAATCACTTTAAGTCAATCTTCATTGACACATATTTCATGGGTATCAGTTCACAAGAAACCATCTTTCTGAAAGGGAGCAATGGTGCAAACTACACTCTGTACACTAATCTAAGAAGGGAGGTATGTGCAAAAACAATTAATCTTACAGTTACAAGAAAGAATACACAACGAATATTATACCAAAATACAGGTTTATGTGGGGAAAAACCCTTACAAAAGCAAAACATACTTCAAAGCACGAACCAATTGTACTATCAGCAACAAAGGTTATAATACAATATCCAGGGACATGTCCTTCGAGGAGTATCACTAACAAGTGCAACTGAAGTAATTACAGCGACATAACAGTGCTTGCAAATCAACCGTATGAGACTCCATCCCCAAGCACCAACGAATGGACAAATGTAAAAATGGCAAATCACCAAAGGATTCCCAAAACCATGAGCAAGTTCAAACCCCAAATATGGCACCATACTTAGGATAAATTCCAACAGCCAAGTGGGTCACATTCTTCCAGGATATTTTTAGAATATACTTTACAACTGTCATAACCTTTCATAGAAAATATCATATGTAACAAGTGTTGTGCCCTACGAACCATTTATTTAGAGGGCTCCTTAGCTCATTCATTTTCATATAAGTAAAGTGTCTATAGTGTATCAAATTATATGATGATTTATTGGCATTCAACTACATTGTTTAAAGTCAATCTTCATTGACACATATTTTAGATGTGGTGGTTCACAAAATACCATGAGCATGAATGGCCCATTTAATGAAGAGCACACAGTCATACTGAGAGGGCAGAGTGAATCAGTATAACAACAATCTTTTACTTTTCAAAACTTAATCAACCACAGCAGCAATACTTCAAAACTTAATCACCCACAGGAATAACACACATGCAAGATCTAGCAATTAAAAACATAAGAAGAACACACAATTTATGTGAAAACCCTTGTGGGAGAAAACCACGAAAAAATATTGCTTATATAGAACTTCTATTACAATCTTCATAGGCACCAACCCACTGGAGACACCAATCCCCACAACTGAGCACCAATTCAGCAAGAGACACCAATCTCTTATTTTGAGAGGCACCAAACCCTTCTGTTCTAAACTTCTTCACAAGTCTGCTCAAAACTCTTCTCTAATCTGCTCAAAACTCTTCTCTAATCTGCTCAAAAACTCTTCACACTTCTGCCTTGAAATCTCTCATGAATCTTCTCATAAGTCTTTCATTATCCTTCTCATATGTCTGTCCAAATCTGCTATGTAAGTCTGCTCAAATCTGCCATATAAGTCTGCTCAAATTTTCTGCAATACTCTTCATATTTCCTTTACAAATCTGCTCTTATTCCTCTTCAAGGGTCTGCTATTAATTGGATTGATATATCATTGTATTGCTTCTCCTTCAACTTCCCACTTTATCTTCTATTAATATCACCCATATATCTCTTCAACCAAGAGACATGATATTTCACAAAGGAAGCGACTATTCTAAAAGAGGCACTCTTTAAAGCAGGTCGGCCTAATAAAGAAACCAAAGATTTATTTTATTTTAATTTAATTTCTATTACCTTGCAGGTCGGCCAGCATGTTCTTCATAAAACAAAGTGCTGCCTTTGTAAAATTTTAATTGCTACTATTAATATATTCGCTGCTTATTAATAATCTTTGCCTTTAATGCTTGAAGTCTTTTCTCAATTGCTGCCCATAAACAAATCTTACTTGTTCTCTTAATATATTGCTATTTCTCATTATGAATTGCTGACTTTCACAACATTAACCTGTGCTTTCTTATCCAAACATAATGGCTGCTCTCCTTATGGTGATTTCTTCACTTTTATCTTTTCGTAATTGCTGTACTTCCTTTCTTGATCACTGCCCTTAATCTCTATTTATATAAGTCTTGGAACACATGCCTAAGTGGTCAGCCAGCAAAGAGTATAAGCATGTTCATAGGGTCGGCCAAATATGATTTAAATATTTATTTCATTCTATTGTTCATAATACAAAGGAAGATGCCAAGATAGAGGAGGGTTGGCCAGCTTAGGAACTTGTCTTTTAATCACCTTGAAACAATGCAATTGTCCTTGAGACGATTAGTGACCTTTGGCCTTTTGCAACAATTATTTGGACAACTATTCTGTTTTGACATCAATGACAATACTTCTTTGACATTCCTACTTGACATCAATGACAATAATATGATTACAATATTTCCAACATTTAGTACTTATTGCATCTAAGTGATGTAGGGGTTACACAAGTAGCATCTCATAAGAAGCCATCTCTCATGAACATGAATTACCTACTGTTGATGTGTTTTTTGTGACCGCACCAAACAGCAGAACGAAATAGTTTAGGGCTACTCCATTCTCTCTTGATCAAAGTATTCCGTGTGCTAAGATTGCGAGATAGATCACACGTTCAACTCCAAGGTTCCTTAAGTGCGAATAGACCCAGTTTGGTTGATGTGTATTTGCTGTGTTCTTACGAGGGGACTTACACAATTGTTTAGATTTCTTGCAGTTAGCAGCTAATGTATGATTTTGAATGTATGATTTTGAAGGGGATTCTCGCGTGTATGATTTGGCAATGTGGTTCGTTTTCCTAAAACTAATCAGAGATGTGCGGAAAATAAAAGGGTATAGGGCCTAAGAAATTTATATTCTACTCTAAATGCAAGATATGTGGAGCTTCGTTTCAATAGACTTCAACCAAATTTCACCTAGCCTCACGTCTGACAGCCTCAGTAAAATTGGTGCAATCTTCAAAGGGATAACAAAGAATGTTCAAATTATGATTCAACATGCATACACCATCACAACGACGCATATAAGCATACCAACCACAATTGAAGTTAAACTCAAGGTGATTTCCAGTTGACCACGCAAGGCGAACTTATCATCAACAAGCCGCTAGTGGTATGGAATAAAGTGAAGCTATCTCAATAAAACACCACATATCAAAGTAAACTACTGGCATGAAATTAAGCTACTTGGATTCAAAAGGAAGAAGAGACCTTGCTAGCTATTCATGACAAGACGAATTCCACCATCAATGAAAAGATCAATTATCATAAAAAGTGTTACACAACAATCTCCTCAAAAATTTTCAAAGGGAAAACTTTCTTTCTCTTCCACACTATGCTAAGCAAAATGACTACTATGCAATCTCTCCAATCTCTAGCTCTAATGCTAATGCCTGATCTAATTTCCTGTTCTAATGAGATACAAATGAGGGGGACTCCCCCTTTTATAGCTAGCCAAGTCCCAAAAGACGGCTAGGGTTACAATTAATAGAGCGGCCAGAATCGTGTCACCTCAGCCCTAACCCTAAAAACTGCCAGAATAGGGAGTGGTACATTAAATGAATCAAAGATTCCCACTCACTCCCAAAATAGTAAATGTAATAAATGTCCACATTCAGTCTTCTAGAAGATCCTCGTCCAGTAGTGTGTTCCCACTTGCCTTCTCTCTGACTGCCAACTCAACAAATCTGCCAAGTACAGCCTCAACTTCCTGGACTGAAATCGATGGAACACAATCTAGCTGAAACTCTAATACCGTAACTGAATGCTCATGCCTCGTACAAGATTTTCTCCAAGCAGCTAAGGAGTCCTGCGTGTTCTGGATCAAAGTGGAGAAAGTAGCAGTATTCTCGAAATCATCCTGTACAAAGGTCTTAACGTCTGCAAAGAAAGGCACCAGCAAACCCCTCAAATTATCAAAATTAACCTCATCTGGATTCAACCGCCTAGCAAATATAGCCTCAAAGGTATTCTGAACTCCATCTATAATATTGGCCATAGCCTTATGCACTCTAGCTGAATCCGCCTGTGCCGCATCGAAGAAACCACGCCCTGTGATCGCCGAAGAATACCACCGAGAGAAATCATATCTGTCATTCTCCTGAATGACACCTCCATCAATCAGTAACTGCAATGGCACATGCCTCAATGCCTCAAGACGCTGGATCACCTTACTCTGATAGATAGAGGCATCGCCCCAAGCATGATCCACTGCATCCATCTGTGTTAAAATACTAGAGGCCTGCTGGAAGGCAGAAGCAAGGTCCTCCATAAACTTCTCCGTCTCGACACGAACTCCCGTGACCCATTTATCTGCTTCTTGTGCCATCCTCCCCAATTCTACCAAACCGCTGATCGACTCTCTAGGTACATCCGCTGGAGGCTCTATCACTGGTACATCCTGCCCTCGAGAACGAGATAACTGCTGTACATATCCAATTAACGCCTTGTGTTCTCTTTTCAGCTTCTTATACTTCCCTTCTTTCTTGAATAACCTATCTTTGAGGGCAAGGAAGGAGTTATCACACTCTTCCACGATCTGTGCACCAGTAGGGCGCCCCAAATCCAGAGTCGTGACCACATAATTCTTAGGAACTGCCTATCTTGGCCACACTAACTCGTGGAACAAGAATGCGGAAGAGTACAAGAGCCATCCTCCTCAAAGGGAGATCTTCAAAATTTTCTTTGCTTTTTCGTGGAGGTGCACTGATCCGGTTTAAGAACTCCTCCATCTCAACTGCTGGATCAATTTCCTCACTAGGGCTTCTCCTCATTCTGTCCCTAAGCCAATCGGGCACATCATACTGTATGTCAAAGGGCTGCTGCTCCTATGCCTCGAACTCTCTAACCTGCTCAACTTCTTCATCATTCTGGCGAGGCTCATCGTCCTCAAGTGGCTGAGTATCACCTGACACTATATCATCATCTTCATTCATGGCCGCCTCCAACTCCTGCTGAAACTGAGGGTCAGTAATAGTCCCCTCATCATCATGCTGATCAATCCTAACAGGTACGTTGGCACTCTGGCCAATGGACTCCCTCCGTGGAGGCTGAAAATATCGTCCTGTACTACCTGCACCTGATTCAATACACTCCTCTGATCAGCAAATAAAGACACCTCCTGTATGCTTGGAGAACGTGTCTCCAAGGGTGTTGCCATTGTGACTCGTGGAGGCTCTGGCTAAATAGGCTCCTGTCGAACTATTTCTTTCTTCCTGGACTCTGGACCTCTTGTAATCTGCTTCTTCCTGCCAGTGGTGGGCGTCCTGTGATCTCCCATCATGTTGTAAGTCAAAGCAATTGACCTACTCTTCAATCTATTCACCTTTCTATCAACCCATGCCCTGGTGAATGTCATGACTGGGATAGAAAGAGTATCCAAATCAGCAACCTCGGGCTCTGACCAATCCACAGGTGGAAGTGGAGTATCTCGAACAGCTGCATAATCAGGATGTACAACATCCATATCCTCGTTCACCTGGTCTGGAACCGGTACTACCTCACATTCCCTGATCAGAGTAATCGGCAACCGAGAGAACATTCTCTTCCTTACTTCAACTTCATCAACTGCATCAGCCCAATAATCTTCTATGGTGGCCTTATGTTTGAACTCCTCCGACAAAACCCAATTGATGTTATGGTGCGGGTCATAATGTTGTCGGCTTGTATGATACGAGAAATGATAAAATTGAAACTCACTTTCAGCCTCTCTAGCTGCCTGCATCGAAGGACACACCTCATCCGAGTTGCCCATAACAATTGGAAATTCTATCCCTCCTTTCTTTTTCTTCTTTTGGATTTTGTCAAAGGCTAGCAACTGTCTGGATATCTCTAGCATCAATATTCTATCTGTTGGGTATTTAGGCAGCCTATATGGGTATGATGAGAAACCTTGCAGTCTAATGTAAGAGAATCTCGGAAATTGTATGAACCAACACCCATACCTTTCAATTAACTCCTGGGCTTCCTTCGACTTCAGGTTGCACCGCCTCCCCAAGCAGCCTCGATGTATAATTGAGTCATATTGTGTGGTTGAAGCGGATAGCAATCAGGACAAAGGCCATAAATTTGAACTAATGGGAGAGCCACATCCACCGGTGTTCTTTGTAGATATCTCATACTGCCTTCCGTACAACAGATAAATGACAGGGTCTGCAAACAGCTCAGCCTTAAAAGCTAGGAGCTGCTCGTGGCTCCATCGAGCCCACCTGATACAGTCTTTTTCCCTCTAGTAACAAAGTTGATGTGGTAGAAACATCCAGGTTCAAAAATAAATACTTACACTCAACCGCCAGATCATGATGAGATCATGTATTCTTGCTTCAAGTCATCCGCCATGATCTCGCTTTGGGCAACTTCTGCTCGAGAAGATTTGGGAGTGCTCATCCAAGGTTGGCTAATTGTATCCATGCATCAGCCAAAAGCGGGCGCTACACCGCCAGCCTGCTCGGATTTGTAAATCATATTCTATGCACCGATCCCAAAAGCTTCACCAATGGCTGAGTGAGATTGCGTTACCTGGCCACGACATGATCGGATCGTTCCTTCTCGTAGCAATTAGCACATTCCATTATCAGCTCCGAACACTGTATAGCTAGCGGGAAACCAGCAGCTGCATATAGTCCACTTCGGACGATGTTGTGCGAAGTGACTGAAGCCCGATGACTACCAATTCCAAACATCCGGTTCTTGAAGGTCTCCAGGTTGACGGAGCCCAGATTAGTGTCTGTCAACTTGCCCAGCTTTGAAATAAACTTCGACTCTGGCATGAATGTTTTACTCAGCTTCTTGATCACTGCTTGTCTTGAGGCACCATTGTCCTTTCCGGTTGTCCTCGCTTCAGCCATCTGCAACATAACAAACATTCATTAGCAATTTAAATTTAATAAAATAAGGCATTGTATAGGGGCTGCAGTCGAATTCTAGAAGCTACAATAACTCTCGTGTTTGCAAACCTCAGCTTCTCTCTTGAATTTCAATACTTAGAATAGATTTCTAAGTAGACTTTGATGGCTTCACTTCACTATCCCAATCAGCAATTTGAACTTCGTAACTTTGTATCAGCAATCAGCAATCAGCAAACTCCGAAAACTAATTTCACTCCACTTCAAGGCGTCCTTACTGGCAACTTTAACTTTAGCAATGAATCAAACTTCAGCCACACTCGTACCTTTCAAGCCTTCAGCAACTTCTCTTCTCCAACCAGCAAGTGCGCATTTCTATACTTCAGCAAATACTTCTTTAACCAGCAAGTGCGCACCTCTTCAGCAACTCAAGGCGTCCCTTTTTAACTCAGCAACCTTCAGATTTCAAACTCTTCAAGCAAGAGTTCACTGCAACACTTCACTCTCAGAGCAAGTTCGACTTCTTCAGCTGTGAAAACAAGTGAGAAACTTGCCCATTTTATAGCTAAAATTCGAATTCTAGAAGAAGTTAATTTTAGCCAGTGCAATTAAACTCCACTACTCCACTTCAAGAATTCGAATTTTCCCTCTCTGGTATTTCTGACACTTGTCTCCAGTCGTCGGGAATCTTATTCTTCTAGAAACTTGATTTTGACTGGCATCTTTGAATTTATTTTCAAAAAATTTAATTTAAATTCATCCTTTTTAACTCACTAGCCGGAACTCTGTCACTTGAATTCGAATTCTACTTCTCCGCCTCCGAAAATTCATCTCAGAATTTAATTAAAAATTATCTAGGCAACGACTTCGCTCATCATTCAAGAAAATCACTGGCACTTTATTCACTCGCTTAGAAAAATTTAAATTTTCCCTTAGGAAAATTCACAATTTGAGCACTGATTAAATTCTTCACTGAAAGAGTGTCGGCGAAGTTAGGAAGACTTAGAAATCCATTTATCATTGCAAATATTCAGTACCCAGAAGAAAATTTTCTTCAGAACACCTCGAATTCATGGGTACCCAATGAACGGGGTCATTTAATTTTTCAATTTTGAACCTTAGAAAAATATTATTTTATCAAATTAAAATCCATTCTTCGCCTGTGATCACTCTGTGTTGCTCTGACTTGAAGGACTTGAATTCATCCTGCATTCCTGACTTCATCACTGAGAGAATTTGCCGACGCTTTGGAAAATTTCATCACCCTGAGGCTCCAGGCGTATTTTCTAAGAAGAAAATAATTTGCCTTGAAAAATATTTTTAAATTATTTCATGTTGAGAACTTGCCTTAGAAAATATTTCGTTTGCCTGCCGGCGAGAGAAGTATCATCATCTTCACTTAGAGAAAAATTTATTCGCCTAGCACACCCCTGGCGCCTATAGCATACTTGAGAGAAAATCACGCCACACATTAGAATTGAAGAGGAAAAAAAAAAAAAATCACGCCTTGGCAAAATTTTCACCTTCAATTACCACCTTTAATCACTTTTCACATCCAAACATGGGCGCATTTCTATGTGTGTGAAGGATGACCTTTCAACTTCCCATTTTTTGTCTTCATATGAGCTCACTTGGGCGCATTTAGGAGGGTGAGGAGGACGAGTTTGCAAGCTGGGCGCATTTTGCATGTGATGAAGGATAAAAAACTTTGACTTTGTTGACTCCTTGCAACCTTGGGCGCATTTTACCCTTGCTGGTGGATGAACTCTCTCCAACGTCCTTGGGTGACTCTTCACCTCCCCTTTTTGTCTTCACATGGCCTAGTTTGGGCGCATTTTGGCCTTGGAGAAGGATAAAAAGCATTGACCTTGTTGACTTTTCTTGCCTTGGGTGCATTTGGAGGGGTGAGGCGGATTTCTCATACTTAGAAAAAATTTCAACTTTTCCCTCTTCAAGTTGGGCGCATTTTGGCCTAGCAGCAGGATGAAACTTCGTTGACTTTCCTTGACTTCTTCATCCTGGGCGCATTTTGCCCCCTGAGCAGGACGAACTTCATACTTAGCATTTTCTTGAACTTCCTCACTCACCTGGGCGCATTTGCTATGTGTGTGAAGGATGACCTTTCAGACTTAGACAAATTTTCTCGTTTTTCGCCAGCCTACGTGCCCTGCTATTTATAGTAGGTCTTCTTGATTTTGCACTTCTGAAGCTCGGAATGACTTGAAATTTTAAACGTAGCATCCTCATAACCTTATCAATCTGTCGGCACTGCCACTTTTAGTCACCCTGCTATTTTTAGCATGTTTCTGAAGGTGGTTTACTATAAATAGTAACCTCATGTTTCTGATAGCTCCCATGCTCCGATCGAGTTGAAATTTGAATGAGGCGCTCCTCACCACGTGTCCTGCTAGCTGACACCGACGCATGCACTCAATTTACTATTTTTTAGTCATTTACTGACTTACTGGCAATAGTGCGTCTGCTTGACGGAAATTTCAAATTTTGCATAGCCTGATGGATGCTGATCGCGATGGTTTACATCGGTTTTCGAAAATTTTGACTTTTTATGCCTATTTTTAGGCTCCGAAGTTGGAAACCCCAATTTGCTCTGCATGCGCATCAAATGAACTCTGTTTCTCTTCGTTTCTGTGGCACTGCGATCGGCTTGTAATTTTGAACTGCTGGGAGGCGGCTGCCGGGACATACCTGCTAAAAATAGCAAGTTCCCATCGAGTGAGTATCTCGCACAGTTTCGTATCACAAGCTTTCAAAACCCATCAGAATCATCCGACATGCAAAAGAAACCTCGATATGGAACCAAAAATATACGCCTCTAAGGCTGAATTTGAAAGTGATTGTTCGCTTTGCATGTTACATCACCAAGGTCTCAAAACCTGTAAGGAATATAAACAAAGAAAACTCTGCATCCGCACCAAATTTGTCCCGGAAGCTAGACCCACAAAAATAGTAAGTTGTCCGTTACCAAATTTTGCGGCAGCCCGATATGCTCAATGCGTGACTGCTGGAAATTCAAAATGTCGTATAATTTGCTCCCTGACTTCTACACTTACGCAAAAATAGTAAGTATCTCAGAATTCGATGAAAACTGGCTGGAAGCCTGCTGGATGCCTGCTGACAACAACGTTAAGTTCAATTTTCAATTTACTCACTTTACTTGACCCTGGACTGACCAGAAACGGTGAAACCCTAATTTTGGACTTGGTCAGTTTCACACTTAAACTCACTGACGGGCGCAACCCTAGAAAGACGGACATCAGAAAAGAGACAGAGCGAGAGAGAGAGAAAAACCCAAGCCAAAAGACCGGAACGGAGCAAAAATTTAGGGGGGTCCCCATCTTGAATGGGGCGATGTGTGAAAAGGTCACAACACCTACCTAGCACTCACTGCACTTAGGTGATGCTAAAATGGGTGAAGCATCGAAACCTCTTAGGAGATCACTCATCCTAATGCTGCCTTGGCTCTAGTAAATTTAGCTATGGAGTATCCTCCAAGAAACCACCTCTCATGAACATGAATGATCCACTTAGCATGCATTGTATCTAGGTGACGCTCACAAGGGTGAAGCATTGAGACCTCTCAAGAGATCACTCATCCTAATGCTACCTTGGCTCTAGCACATTTAACTATGGAGTTTCCCCCAAAGAAACCACCTCTTGTACGCATGAATGAACCACTTAGCATGCATTGCATCTAGGTAATTATCACAAGAGTGAATTAAGACTTTTTGGGAGATCACCCATCCCAATACTATCTTGACTTGAGCATTCTTAACTATAGACTTTCACCCAAGAAACCATATTTCATGAGCATAAATGATCCACTTAACACTCGTTGCATCTAGGTGATGCTCTCAAGGGTGAAGCACCAAAACTTCTAAGGAGATCACATATTCCAATACTATCTTGGCTCAACCACACTTAACTATAGAGTTTCCCCCACAATCAAGCTCACTTAACTTACTACCACATTTGCTTGCTCAGTGGTGTTTCTGCATTGTACCATTATACAATAATTTATTGGCATTCAGTTACACAGTTTTGAGTCAATATTCATTGACCCATGTTTCACAAAAAACCATCTCCCTTGATCTTATGAAGAGGAATGGTCTGCTCACAAGGGTCAAGCACATAAACACCCCAGAAGGCCACCCATCAGAGTACTACTCTGACACAAGTGTATTTAAGAATTCTAATTGTACAGCATGTCTTGGATTCACTTGTGGCATCCAAAAGAAATATGAAATATTGAAACAAATTTAGAAGACGTGATATAAAGATTCTAGTCCTGATTGCACTGAAGCCAAGGAATAAAGTACAGTGTAAAGAATAATGGCGTACTAAAACAGAGCTAATTATCCAGCCAGTGTTGGGTGTACATGGAAGGATATGCAGTATTTAAATGGAAAGAGTAGTCTAGCATATAATAAACACCCGAAGCAGACTAGATCACTGTTCCTAGTTTATTTTACGCGCGCAAGATACATGGAATAAAAAAATTGCAAAATCCTCCTACAGCAAACGGATTGCAAGAAAACTAGAAACAGAAAATTGTGATTTTAGAGAAAATCAAATTAGCTAGCAATTCGGAAAGATTCATATAGACAGGAAGATTCAAACCTAATTAGTTGGCAATATTTATTTTTAAAGAAGGATACAAGCCAATATAATAGTAAAACATTATCTAAAACTAGCTAATTACAACAAAGTTGCGGTAATACCAATCAAATTCCGAAGGTCTACGCGAACTAGAGCAATTCCCTTTGCTGCGAGACTCAAAACAACGCTGCAGCAAATCTTCTAGATCCTTCCTCTCTTCAATAGCCATATCCAAATTCAAGCCCCTAAAACCTCAGCAACTTCCCTTATATCCTACAGAACGCAATTTCCCGTTTAAATTGCTCCGAATCCGACGCAGCTTAAAATAAACTGCTAAAATACAACAACCCTTAACAGAATACGTTTAACTCCCCTGAATTTCTCGAACCCTCTTCCTATAATCTCCTTTGAAATTTCGTCGGACAAGAACAAATTCATTGCCCCTGTCTCGTGAATTCAAGTAAATTATCATACATTTAACCAGCATTGAGCACAAGCTCTTTGCCCCTGTCTCGTAAATTCAAATAAATTATCATAGATTTAACCAGCATTGAACAACTACACAGGGTTGCAACGATTAAAAGATTTGAAATAAAGGCTTAACACAGTTATTTATGGCGTGTGCATGTAGGCTGATAATGTAAAAGATTATTGATGTTGGTGTTGGATGTATGGTTATCCGGATCGATTTGTGGTCTGTTCGTGACAGCGACGCTACCCTCAACGTAACGATGCGATTGGTTTCACTTGCTTTTTCAAAGATTTGTAAACATAAAAGTGGAACGTTGTTTTTCTGTCTTTTTTCTCGAGATTTACTTGGCTGTTTTCAGAATCAACATCTTCCTCTTGCGTTTCGCCATGTCAGAACGTGGGCTCTTCAATCAGGATGCAAGTAGGGGAGAGGACCCAGTACATGAGCATGTTTCAATAGTTGTGACAGTAGTTGTTTATATAATGCCCAATATTTTTATCAATATTGGACCAATAGTTGTGACTTTAAAGTTGTTAGTGTTGATGATGACTACCCATAATTAAACAAAATGTATTTCTTTGATCTAAAAAGCAACCAATCATGTGATTCCACATCAACGCTCAATAAAACATGTTGTGAATGCACAAGTATTGGTCTCACTCTTTTTTTGCACCTTTTTGGACACCTTGACAAAAAGCATGTTGATGTGGCATCATATTTGATGATGTGGCCCTGAAACCTTAGTTATAAGCAGGGGACTTGCCAAGTAAGCCACTGTAAAAAAAATTGGGAGTGATTTGGAATTTCCACGTAGGATAATTAGAAGCGTGAAGTTAGGGTGCACAACTATTGGGTCCTCTCCCCTATTTTAAGTAACGTCTATTACAATGCAGTTAAACGAAGTCTCTATCCTATAAGTGTTGTCTCATTTGGCAATGACCTAAAATACTTAATCTTATCTTTCTATAGCAATCCCTTGGTGTAAGGATACCCACGGGTTTTGTCACACCAAACAGCTATATTTTGAGCAGATCTTGGAATTTGATTTATGTTTTTTAACAAGTGTCATGTTGTATTTTTTTGAAAAATTATTGTATTTAATGTTGTGGTATTTTTTAAAATAATTGTATTTTTTGGTACACTTAACTTATCACGTTTCTCTTTACAACTTACCACTTCTTTTCTCTAGCACACTTCACTGCATTTGTTCCCTCAATCTCGACATTTCCTAGCAAACAACTCAACTATGATATCAATTGACGCAGTCGTGGTTAGTGGGCCTTATTAAGCTACCCAACCTCACAGCCACAACCCACTCACAATACATAGAAACATAAATTAAACAAGCAATAAATACAAATCATTTTTGCATCTGAAATATGCTAACCAATTTTTTCGATAGATTTTCACACACAATCAACACTTCGCCAATTGAATTAGCGTTAGCATCAAAAACTGAAATCTAAGCTTGAAAGAACTCAACGTCAAGAATGCACACTCAATCCCAAGGATAGGTGTTGTCATATGGCAAAGAAACTAAAAACAATAACTTGAAATGAGACACACTCAACGTCAAGAATGTGCACTCAAGATCCCACTGAGGGCGAGGTGCTAACATATGACGGAGTAATTAATTGAACTGAAACAATTAGGCGGATAACTAGCCATGAAGATACATCTAACTAATTCATCCGTTGCGGCGGGCATCCACTTAAGAGTGGGGATTCACCACTTGAGAGTGGGTACAAAGAGATATCAAATGTTCATTTTTCCACACTGGTGGTAAACCATCTTGGGGTAATTAATATGGAATAAATCAAGTAATTGCAGAGACTTAAAACGGTTGGATTAGTACTACTAAAATCTCAACCTTACAATCACAAATCTGCAAATTACTAATTACAATGATAGAGAACATAGTTAAGAAGAGAAGAATGAATACTAGCAATGTTCTTTTGCTCTTCCAATGATAAAAATAAGACCAAAACTGAAATCATATGAATATGATATAAAAACAGTGTTTCTGGAATTCTGATCAGCAAACTGTAACACCATAAAATGTTAATAACTTCATCAAATTACCTCTGATTTACATGAAACGAAAACCAATGTGCTACTAGAGGATAGGCACCCAAATTTAGATGAAGAAATAGCAACAAAAAATCAGCATTTAATTTCCTTTGCACATTTCCCAATGTCGAGAATGGTACAGCCTTGAGCAAGGGTGATTTAGCAAGTAAAAATCAGAAACTCCAAAGAAAAATCTGCAAATTGGTAGAAGGGGTCGCCTTGGGTGTAGGAATAGATAGGAAAGATACCCACAAGAAAATTAAATTCACTCCAAGAGTTGTATGCAAAAACCACCTTCAGCTGTAAATGAACCGGCAACTTCAAAATTGACAAAACTCCAAAATTCTTCAACATTCAAACTCAATCTACTAGTCTGGATGAGAAGCAGTCCCAAAACCAACTAGGTGTTATCTTTCAAACATGAAATTGGATAAATGCTAAGAGGTAAGCATTCCTCGAAGCTAAATTCATGAAGTCATTCCGACAGCATAACAATATGATAAGCATAAATGGATGGCAAGGCTGGAGCAAATCCTTCACTATATAGAAGCTCACAAAACTTTTCAATTTCCTGAGAAGGGACACCAAAAGACACAAGAGTCTTTTCAATTTCCAAAAACAAATAATTCTCAAGATGGCGTCCCTCTTGCACAATTACGAACTTCACTTTTATTTTAAAAATATCTCCTTAAAAGAGGCGTCCACTTTTCCCAAGGCATTAAGACAATATTAAAAATAATAAACACCTAATGAAGGCGTCCCCCTTCCAAGTCCCTCTTTTAAGCACAACTTAAAGTTGTTCTCCTAGGCCAAGGGGTCAACTGCAAATTATAACATTAATGTCTTTATTCACCAAAATAAAACCTTTAGAAGCCAAACTTGAATTGCATTAAATGCTCCAACTGAAAATGAAGACCTGAAGACTGATAACTGCATACTACCAAAAATAGAATTTACTAAAAATAGTAAACTCCCTGAAATTCCATAGAACCTCTGAACATGGAAACCCTAATTTTACCTCAAACGAGCCTACAGGCTTCTAGAATAGGCTGATGAGTGTCAGAACAAATCACTGATGAGAAGGGGACATTATAGCATCAACGTTTCGGATCACACTTTGTGATCCATCATCAGGATGAAAGAAAAGAGCTCAAGGAGAAATGGATAGTTGCATACCAAGACCACTTTATAAAGGGGAGATAAAGAAGACATAATTAGCAATATCATGGCCTTACACATAATTAGACATAATCATGGGAAGAGAAAGGAGACATAACTAGCAAATATCCATGCTATAGAAAAATGCATTCATATTCAGATTACAAATTTGACCTTACACTCATGGCCTTTATTTCTCTCACATTCTTTGCTCTCAACTCTTTGCATCATTTTTGTTGGCATCCTTTCTCCACTGGCTCTCATCCCTCTAAATCCTTTTCCATTTGTTCTAGCAATTGTCTCTCTCCCTCAGCTTCTTCAAAAGCTTCTTGATCTTGGCCTATGCCTTTCTTCTCAGTCAGCCAAAAGACCCCTAGAGTATATATTCATTTCTCCCTTTTATAATTTTCCCAACAAACAGTTGAACCATTCAACTTTCCATGAATTGAATCGGCATAGTAGTTACAAAACTAATTTTTTGCAGAAATATCAAAGTGCACATGCAAACCAAAATTTTGCAAAGTTTGGATGACCTCTAAATTCTTGCAAGGTGCAAATGTAGATCAAAATCCTATAAGTACATATGCAAGTTGAAACTCTACAATCAGCAACTTCAATCATGAAATTTTGCCTTAGGTTTAGTTGGACAATACTTTTCTACAATTTGTACAAGATGATGTCATTAGATTTCATGTTAATGTCATTAGTAGAATTGTTCATTGGAACCAATTTGTTGCATCATTTAGGTTCAATTCACTAAGGTTTCTTCAAAAAAATTGATGGCCACAAAAACCCCACAAACATCCAGTTGCACATAAAACTTATGCAAGAGACCGATGAGGTCATAATTTCTACAACATCCAGATGCACAAGTATTTCCTACAAAAGGTAGATGACCAATGAAAGTTTGTAATCTAATAGAAAGTGGAAGTTCCACATGTTTCGATGATCAAGAAAATTTTGTAATTTGTAGCAAGAGATATCATCATTATATCACATTTATATCATCTTTTGGCAAGTCACCTTCATCCCTACTAATGTCATGCTTATATCATGTTGATGTCATCACCTTGGTGACATCATCATCAAAACTATTCATCTGAATTGGTTCATAATACACAAAGGTATAGTTCACTTGGAACGTTTTGCAAGTCTAGATGCAAATAAAAAACCCGCAAGGTCAAATTCAGACCAAGAACCCATAAATTTTTAGATGGATTTGAAATCTCTGCAAGGTCAGATGATGTCACATTTTTCGTAAACCACTTGGACATTAAATCCCACAAGGCAGAAAAATGCATTGAAATAGGTTTCAAACATAATGTACGGATCACTTGTGAATTCCCACAAGTCCATATGGCTTTGAGTTTTTTGCAAGCATTCATATGAACACAAAATCTCTACATATATGTCTAGTAGTAGGAAAATGACCATGAACCAAACCAAACTGATCTAGATGACCATTAGAACCCTACATCTAAATGAAGCTCAAATCTTTGTGTGGCTATAAGTTAGTCAATTTTCATCCTTTCTCCACCAAATTGAAACTAGAGATACCCATTTGGGCCTTTTACTAGATGGAGTCTTCACTCAAGGTTGAATTTATCTCAAAAAAAATTCAAAAGAAAACTAGCAAAAACCCATTGAAACACACTCAAAATTGAACTAGAAAAAAAAAGCTAACTGGAAATTTTTTTTGGTTGACATTGATTGCTCGTGCACCCAAATGCTCCTACATCAGACATGTCAAATAAGAATTTTGTGAGCATAGCTCACAATTTGAGGTTAAGTAGTAGAACTAATCTTCTTGATTGTAAGCAACCTGCAACAAACCCCAACACTACAAGTTGATCAGAAGCTTCCTTCCTTCGCCTCTTCTAGCTTCTAGATAGGACACAGACCATCCTCCCCCACTAAGTATGATTTTCTCTCATCTTCCCTCTCCTAGACCCATGTCCACCATAGCGTAACCTCCTCCTCCAAACACTTCTCCTCTCAACACTTCTCATCTCATCACCTTCAACTCCTCTCCTCCTCCTCATGGAATTTAACCCACTCAAATCCGACCTCCTCCAACAAAAGTATCCTACAACCTCCTCTACACTCACCATATTATATGTATACATCTCTCCAGCATCCTCTACTGCACCATCCTATGTCAACATTTCCTTTGTTCTACCTTATTGCACAACTACCCTCTTTGTACTCTATTGTTCTACACTCTTTGGATCATCTTTAGGACCTCTAAAGTACATTACACAACTTCTACTACATCTTCATATTTTTTCAACTCTACTTATGTTGCAACCTTTTCTTCCTTCTCTACACATATAATCTCCTCTACAATCATATAATTCTTAAAAAAGAATGGGACTCACTCTTACCCATATTTTCCTTTGCTCCTCTTCTCTTCTCCATTGTTTCTCTACTCTCTCTCAAAACTTGACTCACTCTTACCCATATTTTCCTTTGTTCCTCTTCTCTTCACCACTATTTCTATACTCTCTCAAAATTTAGTCTTTTGCATCTTACTAATCTCTACTTTGTACCTATTCTCTCTCCACAAAAGGAATGAAATTCCTAAAGCCTTCCCCATGGCCACTCTCATATTCTTCATTTTTCCATCTTCACACATGCACACTCAGGCATACACCAACTCACAAGTCTGCTTCAATAGTTATAGGTCATCTTTCATAGTTGCAACAAAAATCTCACTCTCATGTCTATCCTCTACCCAACAAATATTTCTAGAAGATGCACCTCTTTTTGTGCACCTTCTAACCACCTCAACCTCTTATGGAGGACAACCCACTATTTCACTCTACTATGCAGTTGCAAGATTCCTATAACAAACTCACACATACACTTATGTATGTATGTGTATATAGATGTATGTATATATGTGGAATACACATATATACATGCATATATACACGCACATATGTATGCATGTACATACATGAAAAAACTCTTCCAGATAAAAACATATTACATAATATATACATGATCATCATTTCTATTATAGAACACTTACATAATTTTTTATAAAAATATAGAAAAAACTTGGGTATAATGCTTCTCCTCACTTCCACATGGACAATAATATATCTTGTGCATAGTGATAGAATTCACCATAAATATCCAAATTCCCTTACATATCAATGAGAGAGAAACTTATTAAATATAGGATAAGGGATGGAAAAATACCTAAAGAGTAATTAGTCACACTTATTCAAAACTAGTTTAACATTTATTAATAATTAACAATCTAATAGTTTATTAGATTACTACTTATTTAAATGGTATATGCTTTATAAAAAATATAATATGCATAAGATTTTTTAACTTTATTTTTGAACAATATATAAATGTTATAAAGGTATGACCCCTAATAATATGGTGCTTTAACACTAAGTCAAAGACCATAACCATATAAGAATAATACAACCACCTAACAAAATAATTATTCATGTGATAAATTTATTACTTATTGTGATGGCAAGAACAAGAGGGTAAAACGTGTAGCCAATAAAATTTAAAATTGTTATTAGAAACAAAGGATATTTAGTTGGTTTGAAAATCACATTAGATGATTCCTTGGTTTCGCAAGAGTTAATTGAAAGGACAATGATTTAAAACATAATGCTATTGACATAGGTACTAATAATTGGAAAGAGACACATTTCCTATCCTTGATTTGGTGAACAAAATCAAATTTGGAGTTGAGGATAAGGCTAATTGGTCTATACAAATCACTTCTAAATATATACAATATCATATCATTATTTTTATATAATAATTATGTTTGTGGATTTTGTATGTGTGTGTTGGTATAAAGGGATACAACTTGACAAGAAATTATGATTTTTATTTTGCTAAAAAAACATGTCTACATTATTTTATGTAGGATAATTAAATAAATGCAATCACATAAGTTAAAAAAAATATAGATAAAAGAGTTAGGATTTATAATTGTTGAAGTAAAAATAAACTAAATTTGGAGGATAGAGGGGCTTAGATCTCATTTTTATGATGGAAGAATTAATTTGATGTTGATGTATTTTGAATAAATTCACCTTTATCACTAATTTATCTAATCTAATGAATGCATCAAAGACTAATTGATATAATAGAAAACCTTCTAGATCAATTGTAATGCCCACTAGCTCATGCTTTGATCCTTTGAATTAAACTTTCTAGTGAAGCATTGTATTTCCATCAAGGTGTTTTGATTGTGTACCTTGGATACTTATACCATGACTTGATGTGCTTTTATCATTACATGTGATATTTTAGATTACCACCAATGTACATTATTGAAAAAAAAATATTAGACTATGTTGTCCGACTATACACTATATAATGGATATGTCATGATTTTATATGTTTGGATTCAAGCATGTGGATTTATATATGTTGTACTATTTCACTGTTTCAGCATAAGTGTTGTCAATATACCTATTATATGTGATTTGATTATGATTATCTAGTTCAATATTTGTCCTTTATGATTATTGACTTATGCACTTATATTTTTAGATCATATGACTTTAGGATGATTTTAGTTGATGTAGTTCAATATTGACATTATTTATTCTATGTTATATCATGTTGGGAGTTTATGAAGTGCTTCAACTATCTTGTATGGAACAGGTATGCCTAATATTTTATTGAGTGTGTAAGCATTTTTTTTGGCTATAATGGTGATTAATTGAGATGGTTCAATTTGGGAAAATATTATATGTATATCTTACTTGTTTCACTTGATTTGAGTTACAAATTATACTTCTTAATACCTATTAAACTATGATCCAAATCAATGTCAGTTTTGGATCCATGTGTAAAGGATATCGATAATTGTTTTCAAGAATACCAAGGTAAGTCTAAAGATTTTAAAAATATGGTTTCATTTCTTACAAGGGACTAGTTGTAGAAGTTGCAAACTTATTTCACTCTCAACCTTATGGAAGAAGAAGATTCTATACAATTTGCTGCATTACATTTATAAGGTGTTACTTATTATTGGTGGCACCATGGGTTGATCAAAATAGGGAAAAACCTTATGCAAACCTTTGATGATTTAAATCAAAGGATTTTGGACTGCATTGAATAGAAAGATAAAGAAAAATACTTTAGAGGTTGTAGGTATTAGGTAATAAAATTTAGTGGAATTATATATTATAATATTTTAGCATATTATAGTAATGGTTCTTGAGATTTTTGAAAAGAGAGTCACATTTATCCTTTTTGAGGGCTTGTTTGGACCTCTCAAAGGTAATGTTGAGGATTTTATACCCTCTACTCTTTAAGAAGCCATCAAAAGAGCTCTAATGCTTTAGCTTTTGTTTCATTAAAATGTGATATATAGGACCAAGTCGAAAAGGGTTTGAAGTTGGGTGAATGTTACTAGATCCTAGAGGTAGCTAAATTTTTGGAGCACTTTGGTCCAAAAATAACCCTATTGTCACATCCAGAAGGCCCAAAAACCTAAAGATCACTTGTCAAATCATCAAACTGGACACTTTTTCTTGGGGGACTATATCAAAGGAAATTTCTGTTCAATCACAATTTCCTCACAACTGTATGGATCCATACCCATCCATATCGTACAACTTAATCTACAAGAATCAAAATTCTAGTCACAGTTGGGCAAAATATTCTTCTATTTATAGAGCATAATTTTTTGGCATATTCCAAAGATTATTTTTATGTGTCAAATAGCATACTTGCATTTGTCAATCACATTGTCCTCTATCTACAATAGTAAAAATCATCTATTTTTTATTATTAATTATTTAAAAAACCTTCATTGCAAACTTTTGTTGATGGTTTTTTTTTTGTTTTATTCATTGGTGGTTGTGTATTAGCCTATTCCCAATCATGGGTTTGGTGAGCCTGTGGTTATGTCCATTGAGAGGGGCTTATAGCCCCAAGTGATGCAACCTATGGCCCATCACCCCCTACGGGCCACCAACAACAATGTATGGGATCTATCACTCTTTTGTTACCATTGGGTAGCATTTATTTTTTAAAAAAACCTGCAAATTGTTGGTCATATAGGCACTTGGGGGTTTATGATCCAGGGGCCCAAATTTGGCCCACTAATGCCCAAATTAGGCAATTTTTTTCAAATGGCCATAAATTTTTGCCATGATATTGGATTTTTGAAAACAAGATTCAATCATAAATTTGGCTCTATGTACTTTGTAGTGGTGAAGGTTATTTTTCTGGTCTACTATTTGGTGCAAGTATTTTCTATTTGAAGTCATATTTCTATTTTTAGCTCCCAAGTTCATAACTTTTTTCCACAATCTCTAATATATGTGATTCTTCTGGCATTGGAAATGTATTGAGAAGCTTTATCATGCTATCCGTCCACTTTTTCCAAATTCAATCCTAGGTGGGTAAACCCACAAAAGTGGTTTACAATTTGAGTGAGGAAGGAAAAGTGGCAAAAAATGACCCCATACAAAAAAAATTGGTTTTTGGGGTTCAAATGAACCCTTTGGTTTGAGTGAACTAAAAAATGGTTTGAATGAACCCTGGTTTGTGTGAACCAGTTAAATGCAAGGTGAACCCCATTCCTGCCAAAAAAAATAAAGAAAAACATTTTTTGAGAGGGGATTTGAATGAACCCTGGTTCGCTCGAACCCCCTTATTCCCACCTTGTCATCCTTTGCCATCAAAAAAGTCCAAAATTTTATGTTTCGAAGCTC
This sequence comes from Sequoia sempervirens, assembly GCA_007258455.2. NCBI lineage: Eukaryota > Viridiplantae > Streptophyta > Pinopsida > Cupressales > Cupressaceae > Sequoia > Sequoia sempervirens. Next base: position 38,823 of record VDFB02269047.1, on the reverse strand, counting down.
AAGTTGACAATGAAAATGGAGGAGACTTCACAAACCCAACTGGAATCAAGTAGTCCTTGGAACGAGCTATCCAACGACTATAGTTTTAATATGTTTTGGTTTTATTATGTATTCATTTTTTTAGTTTTATTAAACATAGGTTTTTACCGAAAATCAAGCTCTCTGTTCTACACATGTGGAAAAATAGAAAATTATCAAAAAATATATATATATATATTAGTGCACCAGATATTAAAGTCCTTGATCCAACAAGAAAAAATGATTTTTGATACATACAAAAAAAGTTATGCGTTATACGATCTGCCTATGTCTGAATTGTAATTGGTTTGACTTTGAAACTTGATTAAAGAAAAAATATTCAATAAAAAACTATCTAACCAGGTGGAAGCACTAGATATCGGAGTTAAAAATCTATATTCAAAAGAATTATAATTTTATCCTTCATGGAAAAAAAGTTATGTATTATATGGTGAGCGTCACTCCTTAAAAATATTGTTTTCTGAAAAAAAAACTAGTTTTTGAAGGAGATGGAAAAAGAAGTGCAATCTGATTCCAAAAATGTTGAAAAAAATATATTTAGAATCTACAGACAAAATGTCATGAAAATTTAGTTTGCATCATCTTCAAATTCCTCACGGTTTAACCACTATAGGTGCCCGAAAGTGAAGATTTAGTTAGAAAAAAATGTTTTAGTGTTCAGTTTGGCCAAAAATTATAAACCAATATTGTGGGATCACCCAGGTATATTTATTCAAATTTGTGCGTACTCACATTCTAGTTGATCACTTAGACATCTTGTGACTTGGGAAGGTGTTGTTTTGATCTTTGCACTTCATTTTAGTTCTATGTGGTTCTATCTCTTGTTACTTCAATCATATTCCAAGGTTTCTTTGTATTGAGAGTTTTCCACTATTCCTTAGCATTAGGATAATCAATCTTTGTTTTTGTTGCATTATCATGATTCCAAATTTCCTCCAACAATTGAGAATTTCCATTGTTTTAGGAATCAGACTCATCTTTTCCTTTGTTTCTTGGATTAAGGTTCTAAATTTACTCCACAAGTGTGCTTCTAGTGTTTCTTTACAATAGGTTATCTCATCATGGGGGGATATATAGTCTATCTTCTTTCCTTCATATGAAGGGGAAATTGATTGCATCTTTTCTCTCTTTTGGAGAGGATTTTTTTCCCACATGGTTTTATCCTTTTCTTTGTTTGTGAGAGATTGCATTTTCATATGGGTACCTAACATGTCCTAGTATTCGGGACCCATCTTGGCATCATTTGCATAATAATCTACCTACTTAAGGGGGGTATTGGTGTAAATAGGTGTTTTACCTAACTAGTTCCCCAATGGGTCCTATTTGCATGTTAAATCTAATTAGGTCACTGGGAATCTTTCTATAATTCTTAGGTGTCATATGAACTTATCTTATCTTATCATGTAATTTAATACTCATGTACTAGGTCATTTAATAATCGTTGAGGTAGTTGTCTCAATTGTATAGGATTAAGAAACATGTAAAGATCTTGTCTAATTATATCTCACAACCTTGCTTTTATAAGCAAGGCATCATAAGTACATTTTACATATTCAATCAATCAATCTTTCATCCTTACTCATACCAATATTAATTTTCCATGTCTCTATTGTGAAAGATATTTTGGTTTAGCAGTTGATCCTAGGGTTTTGGGAGTTCACATTCAACTCCTACACCTATTTGATTGCTTATTTTATAACAAAAAATGACATTTTTTTGCTCAATATCGCATGCAATTATTTATCCTTTCTTCAACATCTTTTATATCTCTTTTATTTCTCAACAAAGTTATGGAAAAATTTCCTTAAAAATATATTTTTTAAAAAGAGGATTAGATAACCCTTACATTTTTGGGATGAATAATTTTATCAATTGCTTCTAACATTTATATATCAATTCTAATCTCATATTTAGACACTATATACCCTAACAATCTAGCTTCAATAACCTCAAACATAAATTTATCTAGGTTAAGAGAGATACCATACTTTAGGCAGGACTCTGAAAGATCTTTTCTAGATGACTATATTGTTGAGATTTGGTGTTGTACACCATTGCATTATAATTTGATATATATAATGTTGTAATTAAATAATTATTTAGTTGTGATGCACCTAGATGGTGTGGTTAATCACACTAGGTAATTATTTGGGAACCACTTTATGTTGTATTGTAACATTGTATTACTATTTAATGTGTGGGAGACATGTGATAATAATTTAATATTGGGGAAATATTAAATAAAGTGAAAACTTAGTACCCAATATTAAAAAAAGGATTAGTGGTTTTGTGTTCACATGGTTTTGTGGCACATGGTTTTATCTTACCACTTGGTTGTATTTGTGTGAGCTTGAATCTATAAAAGCAAGCACATGTTTAGTAGTTAAGATTGGCTAGTTGAGTGGGCTTTCATTATTGAGTTTTTCCAAGGAGTGCATATGTGAAGCATGGTATGGGATGTGTGGATTCATGCTTGGCCACATGAGGATGCATTGAGAGGCTTGATGATTTAGAGGTATTCATTACATAACTCTTGAATTGTTTTATTGTTGAATAATATGATGAAGTATGGATGCTTTTGGAGGCTATATTTTTCCCTCTTGAGGGTTTTCCCAAGGTATATCTTGTGTTATCCTATGGCTTGTCTATTTGATCTATGAATTATGGTTACTTGTTTGCATGTTTATCTCTCATGGGGTTATGTACGAAATGGATTAAGAATGTGGGTTGAATGCATTATTTCCTAACATATAGTGATATTAAGCTCTCTTTGAAAAGGATATCAAGTCATCTTTTTAAACCACCATTGTGATGTTGATCAAGTCTTCAAAATATGTCTATTGGTTGTTAAAATGTAACACCTACATTAGTCGAACCAAAAGGCATTCAAACATATGAATATTTTTACCCCATGAGGTGGTGAATGCTATTTTATACTACTTATAATACCTTATCATGACTTAGTTATAACCTAATAATTCATCCATCATTAATAATAGTTCACACATTGTCACCTTTTCCAACATTACTTCCATGTTTATAAAAGGGTAATTTTTATTGAGCTTGAAGACATGTTGAGGTTCCTAAATTCCATGCATAGTCTTATATCTCCATTCTTTATCATGAATGGATCCAAATTTGAAACCTAGAATGAATTCCCTATAGGATTTATTATTATTCCCTCTCTAAGCTTTGCAAGCTATTTTTGCATTTCAAGTGCTAAAGTAGGATTTGTTGGTCTTTATTTTTCCTAAAAGTCATGACATCTAAGTTCAAAGGAATTTCATGCTAAAACAAGTCCTCTCTATATGACTTTAGGTCATCATATGAATATAAAAGTACTCTGTAGTATTTTCTTAGTAATTTTATCAACATTGTTCTTATTTTAGGGTTCATCTTTTTACCTATATAGATCTTCTTGGTGGTAGATTTGTGTACCTAGGTTTATTTCTTCTAAGTATTGATCATGCACAACTATACTCTTATTAAAAAAAAATGTCACCATTATCAAATTCCAACTCTAGGATAATCAATCCCTTAGGGATATTATTTGTTTTTAGTTGAATGAATTTATTATCAAAAATATTGTCGTTTCCATCCACTCTTGCAACAAAATATTGAAAGTATATCTCCTATTCATGATACTTATCAATACATTTGAGGAATCTAAGTAAATCAAAATTATCAAATTAAAAAATTGCTAAAGATGAATGTTGTTAGGCATAGAAGGCCTTGTTAATTAATTCTTCTCTCAAAATCCTATCCTACATGATATTCTGTGACCTTATGGATGCATTTTCAAGAAAAATGACCATTACATTTTTCTCTCTCCACCTGATCTATGGAGAAAGTATGAAATAACTCAATGTTGTCCAAAGTAACATTTTTGTAATATTTTATTTGTTTATTATTAAAATCATACTTACCTCTAATATGTGAAATAGGTAATGCTAATTCTCTCAATACTCTGGGTGGTATCACATCATTCTTTAGCATAAGATTTAAGCTCAATAATAGATCATCATACTTTGAGACATTATTCGTGCACTCAAATCCTAGTTTAAAAGATTATCCAACTGACTCATCTTTAAGATAAATGAGCATAATCCTTGATTTAACAACTTATTTGGAGTAGGGCCCATTAAAATATTATATATATATATATATATATCTCATTTAATTATACAACTTTATCCATAGGCTACATGTATAGTCATCATGGTCTTGTAAATCATTGATCTCAACCCTAAATTTATCTATATATATGTCAATGTAACAAATGATCTGATCAAGGTCAACAAGATCCTCCAATCCCTTGGATTTACATCCACTCTCACATGAGAACTATTGATATGGATCATGATATAGGAAGAATCCATCCAAATACTTCCTCCAACTAGAAATAACCATCTTCTTGATAGAAACATACTATACACTTATGGGATGTCCACCCCTATCATGTTTATTATGTATTTATTATTTTTTGGTGGTAAACCTATTTGAAATTAATATATTTCATGTATCTAATGTTTGGGACTTCTCTTGAGTTCATTCGTGTTATAATTATTTATTTTTCTTTACTAAGCATTGTGCTAGGCTTGGAGCTGAGGTTTATAAAAAGACTTTGGTAGGCTCACTAGCTAGAACACCAATGCAAGAATATGACCCCAATGCAAGGAAATGAATATATCATATTCTGAGGGATCTAGTGCTAAAATATAGACATCATTGTAGATTCATGTCGAACTCTAGTGTCCTTCTAGCATGCTAGTCTCCTATCTAGGTGTTATTTTCCTCCAAGTGCACTATTATCCTCTAGTGCATTGGTGTCCCTTGTTTCATTGGATAGTTAGTTATTCTATCCACTTATTGAGGAAACTTTGTATACAAATTTTTTCCCTTTAGTTTAGTAAGTATTTCCATGTTATCTCTTTGTCAACAAGTTTCATACTTTGAGAGTTATGGCATCTTTCACATTGGGAAGTGTGTTGTTTCTTGAAAATGACCCATCATTGTTCCTATTGATGGAGGGCTTGTATATCCTACTAAGGAAACCTATTAAGAAGATTTTCATTTATTTTTGGGTGTTTTGTAAGTCATGTTGAGTTGATTAGAGGTGGTCGGTACCCTCATACTACTCCTTTCTTGGGAAACCAATGGTTGTGTCATCTAGTAGAGATGTATTCTAATCATTATATCACTGTGTATGTTTACTTGGGTTTTTTAAGTTTTAATAAGTGTATTTTGGTGTGGATTTTATGTTGATCATTCCCTCATCCTACCATTGTGTTTTTTTCATAAAAGCATAATTATGGGTTAGTACTTAAGTATCCCTTGGATGCCATTTCCCCCTTTTGTAAGTTCATCGCAAATTCATCTCATAATTGGTAAATTTTCTATTGGGTTAACCTTCCTTATAAAAATGGCGAGGTTTTTCTTTTTGTTAATATCCTTGTGTCAATTTTTTGACATGACATTTGTGTGCACATTGGTGTGTATGGAATCTTTCACATTGGGAAGTGTGTTGTTTCTTGAAAATGATCTATCATTGTTCCTATTGATGGAGGGCTTGTATATCCTACTAAGGAAACCTATGAAGAAGATTTTCCTTTATTTTTGGGTGTTTTGTAAGTCATGTTGAGTTGATTAGAGGTGGTCAATACCCTCATACTACTCCTTTCTTGGGAAACCAATGGTTGTGTCATCTAGTAGATATATATTCTAATCATTATATCACTGTGTATGTTTACTTGGTTTTTTAAAGTTTTAATAAGTGTATTTTGGTGTGGATTTTATGTTGATCATTCCCTCATCCTACCATTGTGTTTTTTTCATAAAAGCATAATTATGGGTTAGTACTTAGTCATCCCTTGGATTCCATTTCCCCCTTTTGTAAGTTCATCATGGCAAATTCATCTCATAATTGGTAAATTTTCTATTGGGTTAACCTTCCTTATAAAAATGGAGAGGTTTTTCTTTTTGTTAGTATCCTTGTGTCAATTTTTTGACATGGCATTTGTGTGCACATTGGTGTGTTAAACAACATGTTATTGCATCTTAGCCTTTGGTGTTGTTTCAAAAAAAATTGTTTGGTTGAATAGCATCCTAGGTGTGTGTATTAGCACATTGCAATATTCCCTTTATAAATTTCACACCCTTAAAATATAGGAATTTAGCTATAAACCTTGAAATTCATTACTTTATTTTCATAATCAATCTACGAGAAGTCTAAATGCTTGTAAATATTTTATAGGGGAATACTATGGAATGGAGGAACACATTTTTAGTAGTGTGGTAATATTTGGATTTTTATAGCTTGACCCATTATTCACATTCCTTTTTAGTCCTAACAAGCTCATTGAATTTTTTCTTGTTCTCTAGTATGGATTCTCATAAATCTAGGTCTGGGTTTTCATAAGATGTGGGCCCAATTGAATATCAAGAGGAAGCATCAATACAAATTAATAGGTAGCCTATTTAATATATTTCTTATAGGTAGAAATATATGAAGCATGTGAAGGACACTCAAAGAATAATTATATCCATACCAATAAACCATGATTGATCACACATAACCATGTAGGGGAAAATTTTGAGGTACTATAAACTGATATGCAGGTCAAAATATTGGAAGAAAAATAAGTGTACCTTTCCTAAACAACTATTTTAGGTTTAAGATGTGTTCTTGAGAGACCAACAGTAGAAACTTTAAAAAATATTAAATTATTATTTTTGAATTATAAAGTTGTCACCTCATAAAATAAAAAAATCCTTGGAGAAAACATAACTACCAAAGCTAAGTGGCATGATGGCGTGTTGCAATGGGAGTGGAAATCACTACAAGACATTGACACCGCCCAAGTGTAGAAGGTGGAACTGGCTGCAATTCTAAAAAGTAGAACATTTGCCCCATTCAAGTAGGAGAATATCTTCAGGTGGTGTGGATCTAGCATGGGCACATACAAAGTCAAGTTTGGCTACAAAGTAAAGGAAATTGTTGTTGCTAGGAAGAACTGGCCATGCAAGCTTATCTGGGGAAAAATTTTCCTCCCAAAGGCTAGTGTTTTCCCTTGGCTAGTTGTGCAGAAGAGGATCCTCACAGTGGATAGGTTGGCTACCCTTGGAATTCAAGGGTTAGGGCATTGTGTGCCATGTAAATGCAACTATGTCAACTATGGATCATATCCTCTTGACCTGCCCTTATGCAAACAAGTGTTGGAAATTATTCATGAACAAATTGGAGTTCTAGTACCCTGCCCCTCCAGACATAGTGGCCTAGTTCAACATGTGGCCACTCATCCATAGGAAATTAGTTTTCAACAATATTTGGGTGGTTTCCCCTTCCACCATCATATGGGAGTTATGGAAGGAATAGAATAGGTAGATCTTCTAAGACAAAGAAATGTAATGGGAGAGACTTTGTGCTAAAATTGAAGGGGGGGTCACTAAGCTAGTCAACAAATCTACTCGAAACAAGTCAACCAAGCAAAGAATGTTCTCAAACTAAGATGAAAGGATAACAAAGTCATTCATAGATTTGAAAACTCCCCCATGATTGTGGGATAGGGATGACTGACCAATCATAGAAGAAGAGAAAGGATGTGAAATGGATGGCCCCGAAGGATGGGTAGATCAAGGTCAACTTTGATGGGGCCTTGAAAGGAAACCCTAGATCAAGTGGGGTAGGGTGTATAGTGTGAGATAGAAAAGGTAGAATAATTGTTGAAAAATCAATCTACCTCAGGACTTGCACCAACAATGAGGTGGAATTTAGAGCCTCTTTGATTGGCCTTCAACTAGGCATGGAGATAGGAGCTAAATGCCTACACCTGGAAGGGGACTCCCTCATTACGGTCAATGCCATTCTCATCAATAGTACACTGAGTTAGAAACTCAATCACTGGCATTGTCCCATTAAAGAGATGTTGGAGAAGTTTGAGTCATACAAGGCCTGCCACATGTGCATAGAAGGAAATGACTTGGCTGATGGATTGGCTAAGGTGGTGACAAAAAGAACACATGACTAATGTGGTTCCAGGTTGGATATTGACATATGGGGGGTGGGGATTATGGTCATGATTGAAAAAAAGCATTAGACATGATGTCACATGTGGAGTAGTGGTCCGGTCATGAATGCAAGATTTTAGGCCTTGGTATGTACAAACTTTTGGATTGGTGTCGGGTGTTCAAGTGGGTGTTGCACTGGTGACTAAAGTGGAAAAGTGGTGGGGTGAATGATAAAACTATGACATGTGGTTTGACAACCAAGTTTCCCAAAGTGGGTGGTATCGCCAGACCATTAAAATTGAGCCACGTATTTTGGGAGTGGATGAGCTAATGGAGAGTGTGGCTATTAATGTGACAATAGTGGGACGAAGGTGACATATTGAGATCTTCATAAACTTTGGAGTGGGTGCCACCATACCCAATGATCCTTGTTGTCAACACGTACTCATTCACTCGGAAAAGGCACATCTGAATTTCTTAAATGTGATTTCTTTATTCGATTTCAGTTGGCTCATTTGGCAGTTTGGCGAAGGGAATAAAGAGAAGTTATGGCCTATTTGTGTGTGGTAGTGTATGTTGGCTGGCTAGAAGTACCAGTTAATAATCAATTCAAACCTGTGTGCAGATCTAAAAAATCACAAAGGACGCCCAATCAAGCAAGGGAAATAAGTGGTGATAATGGCAATGTATGGTTGACCTCTTCAAATAGGCGGGGCTGTGGTTAATTTCGCATTCTATTTCCATCTATGAAGTGTGTTTGGGAGCTATGATGGATACACCTATCTGCCTTGACTCCATGAAGTAGTAGATGTCCTTTCATGGCGAGATTACTGTGGACACTCAAAATTATCCTCACAATTATCCTATTTTTCGTCTATAATTAAATGGATATTATTATTTGTTTAATTAATTCATTTAATACTTTATTCTATCCACTCATTAATTTTCTCAAATCATTAACATATTATAAGCATTTATGTGTTTATAAGCATTTATCTATTTGCATTTATCAACCATTTATCCATAAATCATTTCATATTGCTCCATTTACATTAATCATTAAAATATCTATGCATAAATCATTTAAATACATAAAACCATTTAATCATTTTTCTAAATTCACAAATCATTAAATCATTTAATCCATTTATTCATCCATTAATTCAAAAATCCACTTTATTTTAAATTCCTAAACCTATACTCTATCATAAATCCTCTCATTTATCTCTCATTTCAATCAATTTCAATCAATTTCAATATGCATTTTCCCACATCTCTCCCGTAACTTGAATTCACCTTGTGAATTCATCTATAAAAGCCCTTCTTCTCACCAAAAATCACATACATTATCAATCCTCTCTTCCATTCATCACAACTTCTTGTTGCTCTTGTGCTCATAAAAATCTAAGAGCATCAAATGCATAAACCAAGATCATGGTGAATAGGAAAACAATGGAGCTGATCTTCTTTTTAATGCATTTGTTTTAGTTTTTGCATAGTTTACATTCTGCATTTGTATTAATTTAGAAAAACTTCATTGATGTAACGTTGAAAATACTTTGAATCTGGTTATAGTTTGAATTAGTTTTCAGCTTTCAACATACATAGAATGGTGAACTCAGCGTGAATGAGTTTATGACTGCATGCTTATAGTTTTCTCATTTTTAATCAGTCTATGATTGTATGTTCATTTCAAAATTATTTCACATAGGGTTGCATGTTGATTATTCTTGGAGCATCTGACCACTGGCTTATGGGCTTTGAAAACCTTCATTAGTCGAATCCTTTATGAAATATACATTTCAAAGTTATTTTATTCGCTAATTCTAAATGGTTGTCTTTCTTTAGATTTAATGCTTCACCTTTGATCATTAATAGAGGAAGGAAATTTGCTTGGAAATCCATGAAATAAAAATAATACAGAGGAAATTAAGAAGTGGTTTGAGTTGAAGCTAAGGAGATAACGAGGGAGAAATAATGGTTGTATGCTTGCTTTTATACATATTGTTGTGCCCATACTCTACCGTGTAAAGGGTTTTCTTTTTTTTGAATCTTCAAGCTCTCATGAGTACTTCACCATGCTGCAATAATCCCCTCCGCTACTAGTATGATCCACATACATTAGCATTTCAAAAGCTTACTCTTCCTCTCCCTTGATGTAAACCGCATGTTGTGAAGCTCATGGTAAATCCTTATGCTACTACTTACATTTAATTTTGTTAACAGCTGGGTGCTCTACTCTTGTAGAGATCCAAAACGAATACTAGTTGAATCATGCAATCACATCATCCCATTCTGAATATATCATGCAGTCATGGCATTTTTAGAATAATCTATTTCAAGGGTATTCTACAATCATGGCTTATCAGCCTGCAATCCTATCATTTATCCTGCAATCATTCCATTCTAAAAATAATCCTACAACCACAACATTTTTTTTTCCATTTTGAACATATCTTACAATTACCTCAGTTTCTCCTGAAATTATGTCAAGTTATCCTGCAATCGCGTCATTTCATCCTACAATCAACATATAAAGTTTTCTTTTGGTTTAATTTTAATTTTAGAATTAATTTTAATTTAGATTTAACTTAGTTTAGAATTAATTTTAATCTAGAGGTAATTTTAATTTAGATTTAACTTTTAGTTTAGCTTTTAGCTTTTAATTTTAATTTAGCTTTTAGCTTTTAATCTAGATCTAATTTCTAATTTAGATTTAGCTTTTTAATTTAGATTTGATTTCTAATTTAGACATAATTTAGAATTTAGATTTAATTTTTAATTTAGATTTAGTTTTAATTTTTAATTTAAATTTAGTTTCTAATTTAGATTTAATTTAGAATGTAGATTTAATTTAATTTAGATTTATTTTTAAGTGTTAATTCAATTTAGTTTCTAATTTAGATTTAATTTAAAAGATAGATTTGATTTAATTTAGGTTTAATTTAGTTTAGAATTGATTTAGTTTAGGATTAATTTAGTTTAGAATTAATTCAAAATTTAGATTTAATTTAACTTAGTTTAGATTAACCTTAATTTAGATTCTAGATTAAATGTTGTTTCTCTTCTTAGTTTAGTTTTTTTTTGCAAGACTAATTTTGTTAATTTGGCTTTTTGTGTAGGTTCGCATGCGAAAGACTTGAAAAGTGAAAACATAAACACTTGTCTATCGAAGAATGGAGGCTTGAAACTACTGGCATTTGGTGCAGGACATTTCTTGAAGATTTTATTTTTTAAAACCGATTTCCTTTTAGTATAACAAACACTTCAATTGGTGCTTAAAAAGAACAACTATCTTCTTTCACATAGATTTAACTTAGGGATTAATAAACCATTGTTTTTTGTGCTTGTAAGATGGTAGGTGTATGCTCTCAACTTGTGCAAACTTGGTGATCAGAAGCCAAACCCATCTATTTATGTGTTTACCCCTTAGAGGGCCTGCCTCAAAAGAGGGAATGACCCAAGCAGTAACAAGATAAAGCCACGTTCTTTTGAACCGCTATATAAGAAAAGTGTTTTTTGACGAAAGTCATTAAGCAACAAGTGTGGATGTGTCATACCGACAAGTGCCACCCTCAGTAGCCTCGTGAGCTACATCAAAATCCTTTCCTAGGAAGGGATTGGGAGGCCTCTTGATTGACCATAATCTTGAGCTAATCTTGCCACGTGTATGGACACCTTGAATGGATGCCCTTACTAGAAACCAATTTGTGTTAGTAGCCAAAAAACCTTTTTATATGCTTGTTGATCATAGAAGGTCAGACCTTTGAAGCCGCCTCACATTCTCAAAGTTTAAGGTTGAGATAGAAAATTCCTTGAGATCTTTGGATCTTTGGGAATTCAAAGTTTGGTGTGCCTGAGAAGTGAGTGTCGCGGAGGGGAGCTAGTGCCACCAAAATTCTAAGCTATCTGCCCTAAATAAGTGCAACTGGAGCAATTCAAGTGGGAATATCAACCAGTGGTTTCCTTTCCAACCCTAGGATTGTGCATGATTGTTTTCATCTTGAAATCCAACTTTTTCACAATAAAAAACAAACTCAAAAACATTATGTTTGCTTGTGTCTTGTGTGTGTGTTTAAAACAAATTTCAATCAAACATCATCACCTATCATAACCTTTGGGTCTCATGCTTCATCCATCATAATAATCATCCCTAAGCCATCCATGACCTTCCCAAAAGTTCACTAATCATCTCTAACCATCCTTAAACACCTCAAAAAATTCCCAAAACCATCAACCAAACATGTCTAACCAATATCCTTCATATTCATCTATGACCCATGAACGAGACCAAAGGATTGAATATCTTGACTATCATTTGAAAGAGCTTGAAAATAACTAGAATCCCAAAATTTGAATGAAGTGATGCAATCATCTCATAATCCTTTATCCTGACCCAAAACTACATCATCCTAGTTCAATGTTCATGACTTTCTACAAAGGCTAAATGAGAAACCCAAATCTAAGTCCTCAAACACAAATAATATTGTGCAATCCTACCATGTCATGCATCTATCTTCATCCCCCATAAATCAAAATAAACCTCATGATTCTTTCACCCAAGTTAACGAATCTATCCAACCATCCTCTCCCATCATACCCTCTACATCCAATGATTCATGTCAATCTATTAGTCCAAAGCATGCTAACATAGACTCCCTTGCACATCAAGATCAAAGTATTCTTTCCACTCCATCCAATGATACCAAAAATCTCCAATCCCCTTCAATCTTTGACTAAGATCCCATCTCTCAAGAACCTCATGATGATCCCCTTCCATCTCAAGAGAAAAGTATCCTTCCAAGTCCCCCTTCCACCTCATCTAATGAATCCATAGCATCTCATGATTCCATTGCATCCCAAGAGAATGATATTTTTTCCATCATATCCAATGATGTCCTACCATCTGATGATCAAGATATTATTTCCACAAAATCTCAGGACTCCCTTCCTCATCAAGTACAAGATATACCTCCATTCAAGGATACCCTTTCATTCCATGATGATGTTCATTCTTCTCATGTGATCAAGATATTCCTTTCATACCACTTCATGATGATTCCATCCCTAATAAAGAGCAAGCTACTTCATCTCCTACACCTTGTGACCCTTTTCCAAGTCAAGATCAAAGTACTCCATCATCCCCATGTCAAGATCCTATCACCCATCCTAATTCCCCTCATGATCACAATCCTCCACAAGAGTCTATCACCCCTATTCAAGCTATCCATGAGCCCCTTACCTATCAAATGGGTTCTCTCACTTTTATCCAAGGTGGTTTACTCCTAGATCTTGTTATTCCTTCCATATCACATCCACCTCACAATGGACTTGCATCTTGTTTCATAAATAATACATATCCCATTAGCAAAAAAATGTGTCAAAGTATGAACTACAAAGGAAAAGGATTATGCCTTCATGAACAAGGTATCCTAAAACCCCTTTATATCTAAGAAAATCCATATTATCATGGCCTTGGTTATACACCTCATGCTCAATACATTGGTACCCATTGTAAGTCCAGATTCCATCAAAATAAACCTAAGTATCCTAGTCCATCAAACCTTCCATCTATCCTTGGTCCATATCATCCAAACCCTAGTTCATCAACCCTTCCATCCATATTGGGGCCCTACATCCCTCCATCTCCTATTCATCAAGAACAACAAAGGTACACATCCTTGATGCCCTCTCAAAATTCTACCTGCATTAACCCATCCATAATACCTCCATATCATTCATCTCCATCCACCCATCCCATTGCTCTTGGAAGTAATTTGGGTGCCAAATATCAAAAGCTTCCATATCAAAATCCACATATATAAAAGGATCAACATATCTCCTCGAAGAGACATGCAAAAATAAAAGAAAATCTTATCCAAAGTCAAAAGGAAAAAATTCAAAGGCAATAAATGCCCATAAATCAAAAAGAAAAATTTCAAAGGCCAAAAAGGCCCATAAATCAAAAAGAAATTTTTTAAAGGACACAAAGGTCCATAAAGAAAAAAGAAAAATCTCAAAGGCCACAAAGGCCCACAAAGAAAAAATCATAGTCAAAAGCTATGTGGATTCCTAAAAGTCTCATAGAGGCAAAAAATCTAAATTGGCATCCAAATTTGCTAATCCAAAAGCTTCCTCCAATCATCCATCTAAAAACCTGTTACCTTCAAACTCCATTTTTCCTCCATAACTCCACCACTCTTCAAGGTGTGTTCCAATGTTGATCTTGCCATACTTTCCATCTATCCATCAATAAGCCTTCCAACCTCCTATCCATTATCAAACATTCATCCCCCATTATTCTCCTTTAATCCAAACCTCTTCCATCACACCATTTATCTACCAACATTTATGAGCCTAATCCTCATTGCCATGGTTTATTAGAGCACATATTCGAGGGATATTAGTCATGAAACTTGATGCTTGAGTCCTCCCTCCATCTTCCTATCATGCATATACTACCTTCCATTTTCATTTATCCCTATCCATATCCTATCTTCCATATTCCTCTTGCACTTTACACTTGGGGGCAAGTTTCATCCATCTTATCCTTCATATTCATTATCCTCTTTACATTCATTACTCACATTTCCACCTTAGATCTTGACTAGGTTAAGGATCTTCTTGAACGTCATACATCTTATCCTATACACTTTATCCATATCTTTCGTACCATATCCTTCACCTTATCCATATTCCATCTTTCTATCTAAATGCATCCTTTCTTCCTTTCCTTGGTCTTGATGAGGAATAGGGGAAAAGTATCTAGGCATTTTTGTCCATATCTTATCTATTTGATCTTGATCATTTTATTCATTAGCCTTATCCTTGTAGTCTTCCATTCTGTATCTCCCAACTCATCCAAATTCACGTCCCTTTTCCTTCCTTTGATCTTGATGAGACTAGGAACATATACTTCAACGCCTGTTTTAGAAACAACACTCTTGACATGTCCATTTTCTTTGGATCCCATACCATTTAATGACATGGCCATTTCTAAATCCTTGTCTTGGATTAAACATGTTATCCTCTTGCAAGATAGTCCTTGAATCTCCTATTGTGATACCTTCATGCATCACACTTGTCATTTAATCATAATGTTTCTATGCCTTGCTAGACACTAGGGGTAGCTCAATACATCTTGGTTATGAACAAATTATCTCCAGTGTGGGTCATCATGTCCCTTTGCAACCTTGAATCTTATCAAGAAAATCATATTTGAGCCTAGTTGTAAAACATTATCCAATCCTCATGTCTTTTGTCAATCAATCATCAACAATCATCAATCTTATTGTACTTAGTAAAATCAGTGATCCTAAGCACTTACCATCATCATTCCCTATGGAATCAATCATTCCTGGCATCCAATCAACCAACCATTATCATCTTTCAACAAGAGATATGTTGCTTGTGCGACATGTTTTGTAGCAAATCTTTCATTTTGTTCTATCATTTATCCATGGTTGCATTACCTCTACTATGGAAGATCATATTCCTTCAATCAGTCATCTATCACATTTCATCTCACTCCATCTTTAAAACTTCAAAAAAAAAAAATCATAAAATGTCCTGAAAAAAATCCAAAAAAAAGTCAAATATTTTGAAAATCCAAAAAAATCAAATATTTCAAAAATCTAAAAAAAAATCGCATAACTTCAAAAAAATTCAAAAAATAGTGACACTTTCAGATCACCACACAACTTCGAACTTCAAAACACACAAATATTGACAATCAAGAAAACATTACAACATACCTATCAATTCCCCTTTCAAATCCAACCAAACACATAAAATGTGACAAGAATTAGTTCTACATTGAAGCATGATGCCTGTTTGTTTGTCAATATTTGATTATTTTATGATTTTATCTTTGGTGGCATGTCTTTTAGCTTCTTGAGGATGTCTTGGACTAGAGAGGTGAGGATGGGGCATGTTCACTTGTTTGTTGTCTGTGGATTGTTTCTTATTCACATGATGACTCGTCTTAAGACATGGTTGTTTAAAATCATTGAGGACTTATGAGTCTACTGTGGATGAGAGCATTCCTTGTCTGATAGTGTCTTCCATGTAATAAGTATTCAAATCATCTAAGGTCCTTATACCTAGATGTTTATATTTTATTGCTAAATAAAAACACAAACAATATTCAGGTCGTCTAGATGTTCATGTTATCTAGACGCTTATACTAATTTGTGACATAATAAGCTCTATGATGATAAAGCACTTTGTAAAGCATAAGAAGCTTCATCACCTTCATTTCCTTCATATCTCTTTTTCATCTATCATTTCTTCCATCATCCATGTTTCCTTCATCATTTCATTTTCTTCATGCTCCTTATCTCAAAGGGTAATTAATCAGTTTCTATAACTGATGCTTGTCTTTTAATCCAAATATCAAATCAAACAACTTGCTTTTTAGCATGTGACTCTAATGATCCTTGATCACTCAATCTATTAATCAATCATTATTTTGTGCTAGCATCAATCTCAATCAGCTTAATCAACTTATCAACCCAGATATAATGATCATTTACATCAATTGTTTAGTTATGCCCAACAACTGTGCATTTTCATCAAATGTGCATCACTGCTTAATCACTCACACAATATCAATTATCAAATTTTATCCTCGTGATCTATCGAGAGATTAATCTTATCACAACTTGTTTGATCAATCTCTCGAGGGGGCATATCATCCTTACCAGAATAAACATGAGGCATGTATCAATTAATCAATTCTTTTTCTTTGAAACAATGCGACAAGCTACATTGTCTCAAAGAGGGGCAAAATGTAGACACTCAAAATTATCCTCACAATTATCCTATTTTTCGTCTATTAATTAAATGGATATTAATATATGTTTAATTGATTCATTTAATACTTTCTTTTATTCACTCATTAATTCACTCAAGTCATTAACATATTATAAGCATTTATCTATTTGTATTTATCAACCATTTCTCCATAAATCACTTTATATTGCTCCATTTGCATTAATCATTAAAATATCTATGAATAAATCATTTAAATACATAAAACCATTTAATCATTTGTCTAAATTCACAAATCACAAAATCATTTAATCCATGTATTCATCCATTAATTTGAAAATCCACTTTATTTTAAATTCCTAAACCTATACTCTATCATAAATCCTCTCATTTATATCTCATTTCAATCAATTTCAATTAATTTCAATAATATGTATTTTCCCACTTCAATCTTTTATCCCACATCTCTCTCATAACTTGAATTCACCCTGTGAATTCATCTATAAAATCCCTTCTTTTCACCAAAAAGCACATACATTATCAATCCTCTCTTCCATTCATCACAACTTCTTATTGCACTTGTGCTCATAAAATCTGAGAGCATCAAGTGCATAAACCAAGATCATGGTGAATAGGAAAACAATGGAGCTGATTTTCTTTTGAATGCATGTGTTTTGGGTTTTGCATAGCTTAGTTTCATTTTGCATGTGTTTTCATTTAAGAAATGCTTCATTGATGTTATGCAAGGAGTGGGTGAAAGAAGATTACAAAGATATCAAAGTGAAGGAAAACTCTTTGGCTCACCATGCATGTGGCAGTGAGTGTCTAGTGATTGCAAGCACACTAGCGGCAAGGAGGGTGTGTGAGGAGGAAGATGAATAGCCCTGGGTTGCTATGTGGAAGAAGTAGGATGTTGGTGTTGCACTGTCCTGGAAGGTGATAGCTATGTTGGGTTCATGACAAATTTTATTTTTCAATAAAAATCTATCGAAAGCATTTTTAGTGTCTATATGCCCCAATTTTAGTAGCTATGGGGGAATCTATTGCAGTTGTATGTAGTCTGGTCATGAAGGGCATAGGATGTTCTAGTTTGTAGGTGTCACAAATATTGGTTGTATAGGGCTGAAATGGAAGATTCAATTTGAAATGTCAATGTAATGGGTTGGAAAATACTGAAACTACACTATAAATTTTTGGATAATTAATACAATGGATGTTGCCCCTTAGTAGCTATTTACTGATAAAAAAAACTAAGAAGACTAAGAAAATTTGAGTCTTCACACTAGCATATTCATCAATTTTATTTTAACCTAATAAAATCTTCTTCAAGTTAGCATCCCACCAACTTACACCCAAAAAGTCAATCATTGAAAAAAACACCATTTTGTTGGGTTTTAAAGTCATTGCTCCAAAATCCTAGAATATAGTTTTACTTTAATACCAAGTGGTGTCATTAATGAAGGAAAACAAAGGCTCATCAACAAATTGAGTAGGGTTAAAGTTCAATTAAAGAGAGTGGATAAACTCTCCTATACTTTGAGTTCAACTTAAACTCAAGGCCTAAGGATGTGAACCAAAAGGAGGAGGTCAAGGAGACTTTAAAGGGACAGGGGAGTGGCGGTAGTGGTGGAAAAAGGTCTTCCAAGCTGGCGAAGGTGGCCTAGAAAGAGAAAAAGGGGAAACAAAAAGTGTTTGTGGATGTGGAGGATGTCCCGGGTTATGAGGAGTTCGAGGCTCAGGAAGATGAGGAATCTGAAGATTTTGATTTTGAGGACACAACCTACGAAATGGGGGAAGATGAATTGGAGGAGGAAAAAGATGAGGAAGAGGAGGAGCAAGCGGAGCCATTTGAGGAAAAGATCGAAGCTGGGAATGAACAGGATGTCGGGTTTTCTGGATTGGAGAATAAAACTGAAGATTTGAGTAATGAAGTTTTAAAAAGTAGATTAACCTTTTTGCAAGTCCAGTTCGAGGATATGGAAAAGGCTTTGGTTACTTTGATGAGAGTCACTAACAGGTTGATGAGATTTGCGATGCTGGGAGTGGCCTCGGGAGAAATTAAGCTTACTAGAAAATTGAAGAAGCAGGGGAAATCTGACACCCTAAAACTACTAGATGAAACAGAGGGACCTGACTGGCATGAATATGTGGCTCTCTTAGGAGAGTATGGGGACCTATTAAAGAAAGCCAATTAATGGCTTGGCTTGTTTCTTTTTTGGCTTTTTGAATTATACTTTTATCTGGGACTGTTCAGTTATTTTCTTTAAGATTTGGCAGAATACCACTTGGAATATTGTGGACTTAATTAATGGTCTCTGTAGTTTAAAGTATGCGGGTAAATTTTTTTGTTTTTAATAGATAATGGCTAGACTATGGTAATGGTTTTAAATTTGGGCCTACAAGCCAATCTGATGTTGTTTTTTGGTTTAGATGGTGGTGTTGTTTCCCACCTCTGCTGCTCTTTTTGATTTGCTATTGTTCTATGGGATCAGGGCCCTTCCCTGCTTATCTTATCAAAAACTTAAACTCAAGGCTGAATATTCTTAGAGGTATCCTAATTAGGATTCAAGGGATTGAAAGACAAGACAATATGATAAGTTGCAATTGCATCCAATATAAGTTTAACTCCAAAGTATGTCACTAAGTTAAAAGCTAAAAAACTATACAAATGACTTATATAGTTCAAATTGGAAACTTTATAATAAATACATGATGATTTATCTATGTCTCACAAATGGTATTTCCCTATTTAAACTACTAAATCATGAAATGTAAAAACACTAAACTAATTCTTAACTATTGGTGAATAATTTGTTTGTTTTAAAGAGTGTGAGTGAATCACTTGTTTCCTAAACTAGTGTGTATCCAAGGGTTTATAGACTCAAATTTCACAAGAGAAAAATAGTGAATAGAAAAATGACCTAAGAATAAAATGCATCAAATAATAGGTCTCAAACATAGAACACACTTAATTATCAAAAGTTGTAATACACAAATCCACATGTAAGGAACAAATGATCATTACAAGGTTTGAAATATTTTTAAAATATTGTTACATATATCAAATCTTTATTACATTCATATTAGCAATTGTAATAAGAGAGAACCTAAACAAGAGGTTATAAATGCCCATGAAGATATATAAATAATTGTAAAGTCCCCTTCTTGCACGTAGTTGAATAGGAGATTTTTATTTGCCTATTCTCGGGTTCCCATAGGTTAAGTGGATATGGTTAGGGGACACAATGTCCTGTGATGAGCTTTTTGTGGAGGATTTTTGAGTTTTCCGACAAAGTTTCTATTTTTATTAAGTTCTAGTTGGGCTCCAATTGGATCAATTGGGAGAATTTACTCACTTACCATTTTAGAAAATTTATATTTTTAGTAAGTTCTATTTTAGCACTTGGTCTTGGCCTCTATTCCTTTATCAGTTCAATGCAGTGGTTTCCAGTTTTTTCCTTGGTGAGTTCTATTGTTTTCAAAGAAATATTTTATCTTCATCACTTAAGTCTTTTATAAAGTCACTTTATGACTTAAGTGAGGGGTAATGGGTTCATGAGAGAACCCCTTGATCACCACCTAGGAATGTGGTGCCTTTAATTTGTTTTAAAAGGAAAGTTTATGCTTCAATGGATGCCAAGGTAAGGAGGTGTTTAATATTTTTAAAAGATTATTGTTTTCCTCCAAAGTGGATGCAAGGTTAGAAGGGGAATAAAGTAAAATGTTTTAATTTGGGGAGCTCTAGATGGGTTGAACCTCTTGGAGGGAAAATAATTCAAATTGAATTTTGGTTGCCCTAATTTCTCTTTCACTTTATATATTCTCACTTGAGATCTCATTTGGTTATCTTGGCTTTGCCAACTTAACGTTATGCTACATGAATGCTTCCAGAATTCATTTTGCTAATTGGAAGATGAAAACCCTTCACTAGATAACTGGTTTTGGTGCTGGAAGACCCACCCTAGCTCGTTGGTGTTCAAGTTATCATATCTTTTAGTGATTTTTGGTTGTTGGGTGATTTTGGGGATGAATAATATGAAGATATATTCAATATTATGATATAGGTCTATGATTTTTTATGTGGTGTGTAGATTTTGGTATTGTGGTGTGAGTTTAGCAAATATTAGATTCAATTTCTAAGTGTTGGTATAGATTTTCTAAGTTCTAGAAATGTTTTTTTTGAGTAGCTAGGAAACATAAAATTTCTCATATCTCTGTGAGACAAAAAGCTATCATTCTAGGTATTGTTCCTTTGGATTCATCATAGTTGGGTGACTTCTTTAGACTGTTCAATTATGGTGTTTGATGATAAACTAAATTTTGTGGCAAATTCACCCCTACAAGGAGGCCTTACCATTCCCCTTGACTTGGGGTTTCAGACTGAACTTCAATCTACAATATCAGAGGTTTGTAATCTACCTTTTGAGGCATGCTTGTATTGTTAAATGATTGCTTAATGAGAAGGGACAGTTTGAGATTGATTAGCACTTGTACTAGCTCTTTTTGTGAGGAGTTGGAATGTGTTATTGTTCATTTGAATGACTGAAAAGTGTACTATTTGGACTATGACCAATTCTAATATTAATTTCTTTAATTTGATTATAGTTTGTTAATCAAATCTCTTTGATATTATAATTTAGTTATTATATGATTTGATGTAATGCAAAGATATTCTCTTGCAATGCTATGATATCGTCAATTTATGCAATCATAATGTTGAATGAGACTTGAAAAAAAACAATTGTATTTCCATCTATTTTCGAAAACAAAACACACAAAATAAATCAAGGGTGACTATTACAATAACCCCTGAGTCATTTAATCCCTAATACCCATTACAACAAATTTTAACCTACAAATGCTTCAAAAACCTATTGCACTCTTGAAACTTGATGTTCAATGCTTGAAATCCTTAAATCTACTTGTCAGTTAAAGAGTTCCATGGGAAATAACAATGAACAATACATAAAAATAGGAGATAAATTGCACCTCTATTAAATTGGAGTTACACCCACAAAACACTTACAAAAAATTGCATCAAATTTGGCATTAACCTACAATATTGATGATGGTTCCCACTAGGGTTCAACAATAGCTATTAAAAAATATGTTTTCAATTATGCCTAGGAGATTAGATCTTGTTTTTAGGTGGAAAAAATCCATTTGAAATTTTATAGAGCTTAAATCAAGGCCTTCATGTTGAACTAGAAGTTGTTGGAATATCTGGATGAGTGTGCCTAGCCATGGTGATGGAAACTACCCACCAAGCATCAAATTTAAGTTTATTTCTTTGCACCTAGATCCAATGTGGAGATACCTTGTACACTTTAATAAATAGAATTATTGTATTTAATGGCATGGCTAACATGTGGTCCAATAATATCATAATATTTTTTCACAATTATTGATAGATCTAAATAACAATATGTAGTAATATTTCACCTTTTATTTCCATTGTGAATCGTGGGAGTAGAAGTAGGGTTGTTGGAGCAAAAAATAATGAATGCAATATTCAAACTATCATAAAATGAATCAAGCACAATGCATAGGCAATAAACTATTGTAGAATGTGTAGAATACAATGATAACTCCTTGTATATATAGGACAAGGAGGAGGTAGGAAGGTGAAATAGAAAGACTAACCCTCCAAGTGGTGACACATATAGAACACTTGGGACAAGTGTGAAGGTATGTGTTAATTGTTTATGAGGTGAGACAACTAAACCACTAAGTGTACTTAAGTGATCGTGTGAATAGGACTACTAGGTGTAGGAACTGGATAAAAGGAAACTAGATACACAAAGACACTTTGCACACTAACAAATCCCTTTAAGTGATACTTAGGGAGTAAGTTAGTAAAAGATGAGTCTCTGAAAAAAGGTTTGATGAGATACTCATGTAAAAATATAAAATCCTCTCACAAACTAGTAAATGAGAAAACTCAGTGGGAAAAAACCCCTCTAAAAAAGAGAACTGTATACAAAGAAAGGAAGAATCAATGCCCCCCAAGGACAACTTCCTTCACCCCATGCAATTGGTGCAATGCAATATAGTGAGGCGATGCTAAAGGTTTAATGAATATGTCTACAACTTGATCCTTAGTACATAAATAATTTAAGAACATAACACCATCTTGGATAAGTTATCAAACAAAGTGCATATGAATCTATTTGTGCTTTGTTCGTTGATACTAAACTAGGTTGCGTGAAATGTGAATGGCACTTTGGTACCACACCAAAGTATAGTAGGATGATCAAGTGGAAGACAAAACTCTGCCATAAGCTGTGGAAGCCATAATACCTCCTAGATAGCAAGAACTAATCCTCAATATTCAACCTTAGTAGATGATAATGCAATATAAATCTTCTTATTGCAAGACCATGCAACTAGGGACTAGAACCAAGAGAAAAAAATTGAAAGTGGATACCAAAGTTACTGTGGATAAGTTTATAAGTTACAAATATTTTTACAAATATAGAAAAATAGGCTTTCTAAAACTTATTTTGGATTACAAATCTAGAGTCCTTGTGAAATTTTGATGAATTTCAAAAAATACATTTGTGAATTTTTGAAAAATAGAGTGAAATTTATGCCTCATCAAAATATACATAAAGTACACTAATTTTGGAGGTCTAAAACCAAATTAAAAAAGCACAAATTTGAAATTGTTTTGATGCTAAAATGTAGACGAAAAAACCAACTTCCTATCGACTATTCACACTTGAAAAATGAACTCCTTGTTTGCAAACTATGTAAAAAAAAACCCCTCTTTACAAGTCATTAATGCAAAAAACCACCATGTTGATTGTGTCTTGGAGAGTGTCCATTGAAGAATGTAGGTGGCCTCTAATGTCTATCGCCATGTGGAGTAATCAACAAATAAAGATTTTTGACTGGTTCTCTTGGCACAAAATCCAATGAGAAAACTTCGTTAGGAAGGCCACATAGGCAATGCATAGTGGTAGTTGATGCTCCTATTGTACTCCTTTGATGCCCCCCTATGTTCTTATTAAATTGGAGTTACACCCACCAAACATTTACAAAAAATGCATCAAATTTGACATTAAACTACCACATTAATGATGGCTCCTAGTAGGGTTCAACAATAGCTATAAAAAATAAGTTTTAAATTATGCCTAGGAGATTAGATCTTGTTTTTGGGTGGAAAAAAATGCATTTGAAATGTGATAGAGCTCAAATCAAGGCCTTCATGGAAATCTAGAAGTTGGAATATCTGGATGAGTGTGCTTAGCCATGGTGATGGATACTACCCACCAAACGCCAAATTTAAGTTTGTTTCTTTGCACCTAGAGCCAATATGGAGACATCTTGTACACTATAATAAATAGCAGTATTGTATTTAATGATATGGCTAACATGCGGTCCAATAATATCATAATATTTTTCCACAATTATTGACATCTAAATAACAATATGTAGAAATATTTCACCTTTTATTCCCATTGTGTATGGGATTAGGGTTATTGGAGCAACAAATAATGAATGAAATATTCAAACTATCATAAAATAAGTCAAGCACAATGCATATGCAATAAACTATCATAGAATGTGTAGAATACAATGATCACTCCTTGTATATATAGGACAAGGAGGAGGTAGGAAGGTGAAATAGAAAGACTAACCCTCCAAGTGGTGACACATGTGGAACACTTGGGACAAGTGTGAAGGTATGTGTCAATTGTCTATGAGGTGGCACAACTAAACCACTAAGTGAACTTAAGCTAGTGTGAATAGGACTACTAGGTGTAGGAACTAGATAAAAGGAAACTAGATACATAAAGACACTTTTCACACTAACAACTCCCTTTAAGTGATACCTAGGGAGTAAATCACTAAAAGATGAGTCTCAAAAACAAAGCCTGATGAGATACTCATGTAAAAATATAAAATCCTTTCACAAATGGAGTAAAGGAGAAAACTCAATGGGAAAAACACCTCTCCAAAAAGAGAACTATATGCAAAGGAATGAAGAATAAATACCCCCCAAGGACAAATTCCTTCACCTCAAGCGATTGGTGCAATGCAATATAACAAGGTGATGCTAAAGGTTTAATGAAGATGTCTGCAACCTGATCCTCAGTACACAAATACTTTAAGGATATAGACCAACATCCTGGAGAAGTTATCAAACAAAGTGCATATGAATCTATATGTGCTTTGTCCATTGGTGCTAAACTAGGTTGCATGAAATGTCAATGGCACTTTGGTATCACACCAAAGCATAGTAGGATGATCAAGTGGAAGACCAAACTCTGTCATAAGTTGTGGAAACTATATTAACTCCTAGATAGCAAGAACTACTCCTTAATACTCAACCTTAGTAGATGATAATGCAATATAAATTTTCTTATTGCAAGATCATGCAACTAGACTAGAACCAAGAGAAGAAAAAAAAAAACTAAAAGTGGATACCAAAGTTACCGTGGAGCAATTTATAAGTTACAGATATTTTTACAAATATAGAAAAATAGGCTTTCTAAAACTTATTATGGATTACAAATCTAGAGTCCTTGTGAAATTATGATGAATTTAAAAAAAAAAAACAGTTGCTAATTTTTGAAAATGGGAGTGAAATTTATGCCTCGTCAAAATATACATAAAGTAGACTAATTTTGGAGGTCTAAAACCAAATTAAAAAATTACAAATTTGAAATTGTTTTGATGCTAAAATCTAAACGGCATAACCAACTTCCTGTCAACTATTCACACTTGAAAATCAAACTCGGCGTCTTCAAGCTATGCTTAAAAAAGAAAATGCTATGACCCTTTTTCTTAATAAATGTTAGCCATTAATGCACCAAAAACCGTCTTGTTGACTGTGTCTTGGAGAGTGTCCATTGAAGAATGGAGGTGGCCTCTAATGTCTACCGCCACGTGGAGTAATCAGCACATAAATATTTTTGACCAATTCTCTTGGCACAAAATCCAATGAGAAAGTCGTTGGGAGAAAAATGGCAGATGGCACGCTTGTAGGCCACGTAGGCAATGCACAGTGGTAATTGATGCTCCTGTTGTACTCCTTCCGTGCCTCTCTACATTCTTATTAAAATCTCAGACAAACATCCTAAATACTTGATCAAACATAGAGGGTGTGAGTTGTGCTAGACTATGCAGGTCAAAGCAACATGTCTTTGTTGTTATATATCGATGGCCTAAAATGGAGGTGTTTACAGGTGTGAGAGGCTGCTCGAAATGGCACCCAATATGGAGGAAGCAGTAGAGATTTCAAGCTGAAGCCATTACAGATAACGAACTACGGGGTTGATCATCAGTAGATGTCATGGTATAATCTTCCTCCCAAGACGTCTTCTGCAACATGATAGTCTCCAATGGGAAATCCTTGGTGCTAAGTAAAGTCACTAAGGAGGTGAAGAATGGCGCAGAATTATATCTGCTACAAATGTAAAATGATTCTAGTCAGCACAACCTATAGGGATTGTGCCCTCTGATGCCAAATAACTCTGATTTTCTAAATAAATTTTGGTCCTCAAACGATTGATGTAATGTGACCTACAAAAACAAATTGTACACCATGAAAAGACAATACAAGTGTATACAAGTTCGATGACGGCCAAGACTAGGTCCAAAACCAGTTTTAAATGCTTGAAACTCTGGAAAATATGAGGAAAAACCTACAAACAGGTTGATTTGGCTAAGAAGTCTCCGCATAAAACATATTTTCTACCAAAACAGTGAAATGGGCAGGGGCAAATATGTCCTCTGCTAAATTTTTTTTACAATTTTTTTTAAAATATGTATAGTACGGGTCTGTACGGTACCGTACCAAACATCAGGGTACTATTATTTTTTTTTCAAAATTTCTCTGTTATCATTTTTCGTGAAATGAAAGGTAATTATTTGTTTCTTGGGCCTTGCGAACAGTGGTATTCGTTTGGCTCAATAACACTTTGTTGATAGGGCTGAGAGCTTGATCCACCAAACAAATGAGAAGGAACTTACAATTCAACGCTGTGATACCATGTTGGAGCAGCAAATAATGAATGCAATATTCAAACTGCCATAAAATGAATCAAGCACAATGCATAAGCCAATAAACTATCAAATAATGTGTAGAATACGATGATCACTCTTGATTTATATAGGATATGGAGGAGGTAGGAAGGTGAAACATAAAGATTGACTAACCCTGACACATGTAGAACACTTGGGATAAGTGTGAAAACATGTGTAAGTGTCTATGAGGTAAGAAAACTAAACCACTAAGTGAAACTTAAGCTAGTGTGAATATAACTACTAGGTGTAGGAACTAGATACATAATGACACCTTTCACACTAACATAGTCTATCTTCATCATCGTGATATTAATGATCTAAATGATGTAATGATAACCTACCCTTAGAAGAGACAAATCTATCAGTCATAACACATATGAAAGTGGGATCCTTATTTAAAACTATGATATGAAGGAGTTACACAATATAATAGAATATCACCAATTGGATACCACTTCAACATTGCCTAAGAGAGATAAACCCATTGTGTATCATAGAAGAGAAAGTGGGGTCCACCTTCATAACCATAATGTGAAGGACTTGTGAGATGCACTAAAATATTACTATTTTTCATAAGGGCCAACAAGATTTTTGTAATTACTCTATGAGGCACATAGATAAGCATTAATGGGCTAATCATAATCTATCAACTCATCTAGAGAATGACATGAAATTACATGAACTAGCATGTATGACTCTACACTTAGGGACACATGGCATAATATAACTAGCTCATTGTTTTAGTAAAAGACATCAAATGAAAATAGCTATATGAAGGACCCTTGTTATGCGATTAGAAATCAACACATGAAATGTCAGTGGAGGCATAGAGTTACAACACAACCATGACCAAATAACATAAGAAATACAACAAGCATGAGGAAACACTCGTTAATGAAAGCTAGGGGTTAGTAAGAATATGACATTCAAGGGGATCAAGCTATAAACTTAAATAAAATAAACTAGAAAAACTATTACTAATCAACATTAGGATAGAAGAATATAACAACATATGCAAAGGGGGAAACACAAAAGGGCTAGGATTTTAGTCATAAAATAAGAAATAAAACCCTTAAAAAACCATTATGAATTAAAAGACAAAAACCCTAAAGATTTAATTAGAAAATACAAGAATATTCCAACATGACTGAGGGGGAGCCTCCCAAATGTGAAAACATTAAAATATGTTGAAGAAGATGATTGAATATTATTTGAGTTTGGAATTGGTTATGTATATAGATAGCTATAATTGTTTTATGGACAGTAATTTATGTTATATCCATCAACATGTTTATATTCTTTATAGTTACCCTTCTAATGAATATACTCAATAAACACTTAAATTTAAACTTTGAATTCATGACATGTGAATTATAATTAATTATTTACAACCCTACTATTATTTAATTCATTGTACTCTATATTATGTTTTTAATCAAATCACAATCTCTTCCCACGACTTCTAGAATTGAAATGATGATGAATTCTCATCTTAAATCTATCACCTTTCTTGGAGGGTGAAAAATTTTGAGATAAAAATTCTAAAAGAATAAGTGATTACCAATGTGACATTCAACTTGAGACTAATATATGTGCTAATCCCCCCTTCGCTTTCAAGGTCCATTCTAATTTATGGTATAAGAATATTTTATTATAATTTGAACAACATGCCAAAGTAGACATGAAGTATTTTATGTAGAATAACCAAGTAAGTATATGTTTGGTAATAATATTTTATGAAATTCATAGATCCTATTCATATGAATAGTCTGTGTTAGGGTTGGGATCTTTATCAACCAATAATCTCTTTGGTGGTCTCCTACATGACCACTTTCCATAATTGAACCCTTACCAAATTTCCTTAGGTCTATTCCTTAAGTTTTTACAAGCATGGGATTTGCACTATTTTAGACCTCTTCTCTAGAACAACTAAGAACTAGCTTTCTTTTTATGATTTAAACCCAAATATAAGCTTAGTAATTGGGACTTTGACTCATTCACATTATTCTAGTCAATTCCTCCTAATAAGGTTCAGAAGGTTGGAATCCATCTTACCAAACCTTGGTGAAAGGATTGGAAATAGTATCTTATACTCCTTTTAGAAATTACATTCCCTTTAAGGAATATTCTTATCTCTCTCCTCACCTTATCATGGCTATAAGAAACTCAATGCTAAGTAGAATCTATAGTCCACTACTTTGTAATGCAATTACAAGTTTAAATAGTTTGACCCACACTTGAGTAGCCCATGTTGGTTTGTTTTTATTGGTGTCTCATGTATTAGGGTCCCCCTATTGGATCTTGTCTTATCCATTTGGGTGTTTCTAATCCCATTTTCCCTTTTTATGGATATTTGAAAACTCTCAAGCATCTATTTTAGTTTTTCCATTGGCCCAAGCTGCTTGGAGTTGGATTCGTGATTTTTAAGCCTTCTTAGCCAAAGTCTTTCTCCTAGCATACGATTTATTAGGTGATTGGACTAAAATTACCATGAGATATACATAGATTTTGTATTCTTCTAGAGTAAAATTTTTCCTTACATATGAAAAGAGTGAAATTTTATTTTATATTCAAAATATATTATGGGAACTTTTTTGTTTACTTTAAAGTAATTATATGATCTAATTTTATATTATAAATACATTCATAGGATAACAAATTATCTCTATAATTTTTCCACATGCAAACACTCATAGAGCATTGGGTTAATGCCCTTCATAATGGTGGTCATAGGCATAGGTCTAGACATGACTTCATGGTTCACATGGTTCTCCTCTAAGTTGAAAATATTATATTTGATCTCCTTGTCGCATGGTTAGTCTTCTACCTCCTAGTGTAATTATGGACATGTTCTAGTTGGATTGGCAATGGGAAGTTCCCCTACCTAGACCTTGTTGCCTAGATCCTATTTGTGCAAATCATAATCAAGAAGAGGAAAAATATAATGATGATACCATCATGGATTGTAAGCCCATTCCTTATGGCTAGGATCTCCTAGATGGTTGGGCCCTACCACTTGATAGGGATCCCCCTCCTCTTGCTCATACAATCCTAGCAAATTACTAGTGTGACCACCTATTATTTTTCTTTCTTTTTTTTTTCTAACTTTGTCTTTCAGAGTGTGATGTCATTCCACCCATTTTTTAATGTAAATTTAATATTATATTTTTATTTAATATAACATTTAGAAGTCTTCATCATATGGAAATTTATTTTTCAAATCAACACACTTCAAAACAACATCCATAGAGTGAATAAAGGAATTGTAAACCATATCCAATAGCAAGGAGAACATGAAAGGAAGGGATACATGTATAGCTAGACAAGTCATGATGGCAACAAGTTGATTACATAAGGTTAAAGTGATGGTTCAAAAGGCTACTAGTGTTTCCATGACTATGAAAGCAACGCTAAAGTGGAGAATGAAGGTAGTGGCATGCTACTTCTACTCTATAATGGTTTACTTAGAAGAGATTGCACTCCTTTGTATTTGACTTTGGAGTCTTATCTATGTGTAATTCTTTGGCGCTCTTCACTATTATGGATTTAGTGTTACATTGCAAAGCCAAATTTCTAATGTAGAAAACTTCTATTGTATTTTATTCTTTGAAAGGTGATTATTCTTTTGTGTTTATGAATTTTGGTGTCTTAGTTATTTCTAGAAAAATTAACCCATTTATGTAGTTTACCAATCAACATTATGCACTTGAAGTGCCAAGCAAAAATAACTTCAAGTGGGTGAAGCTTATTTGGTCCAATTCAAATGGTTGTGAGAAATGTTAGATATAATTATTTCCTCTTTTTATATCCAAATTTATTATGATTGTATATGATTGCAGAATTGCTAGATGAATTGAGCTTTGCTCACTCTTAGTTGGCTAGTAACTTAAGTAGGACTTTGTTGAGTCCCCACCATCTAAATCAATATGGTGAAATATATTTTTCATCAGCTATAAATTCTCATGGACATTATTGTGCATTAAATGAACCATAATCAAACCATCAAAGTACATATGAAAATACTAGATATGACTTTTAAGTTCCTTATGCAGCTCTACATAGGTTCTTGAAGTATAAGAGCTTGAGCATGTTCTTTATATGTCTCAATAATTTACGACTACCAACATATTTAGGAGATTAGTTAACCTTTAGGGTCCTATGAAGATCTCAAAATTAGAATGATTTCAAGATTATCATCTCCTAACCTAGGGGGAGCCTCCTAAGTGTGAAAACATCAAAATATGTTGAAGAAGATGATTGAATTCTATTTGTGTTTGCAATTGATTCTATAAATAGATGGTTATAATTTCCTTTGTGGATGAGAACAATATGTAATGTTCATTGAGACCTTTTAAATTTATTTTTGGATTACCCATCTAATGATAAATATACCTTATAGATGCTTAAATTATACTTTAAGGTTTTTACATATGAATCATAATTTATTCTTTACAACCCTATTATTATTTAATTCATTGGACTATTTTATTTCAGTACAAACAAATATTTCTACCCATTTAATCAAAACATAATCTCTTCCCATGACTTCCAGAATTGAAATGACAATGACTGAGAGTACTTTTTTTTCTAGATTTTATTGTGTGTAGTTTATTTGCATCAACATCTCAGATCAAACTCCGTGATTCATCAGATTCAGAATGAAAAGAGAGCTGTAGGATGATGGATCATGTAGTGCGATCGAGAACGTTGATGCAAATAAACTACACGCAGTAAAATCCAGAAAAAAATACTCTCATCGATATAAACTGAAAATCTAATGTCTCTAAATGACAATGAATTCTTATCTCAAAACTGTGCACTTTCTTGGAAGGTGAACATCTCGAGATAAAAAGTCCAAAGAATAAGTGATTATCTGTGTGGCATCCACCAAGACCCACAAACGTTACGATCCCCCCCTTCGTTTTTGGCACTGGCTATGCAGGAGATAATTTGCACCGATGGCCATGCCCTTCGATGTCCATGCCATACGTACTTGTTGCTGCTGCTAACTGTCAATGATTAGACCTAGCCCATACTCACCAGTCCGCTATCCGTCGCATCACACTGGCAGAAAATAGGAAGTAGAATATAATGTGCTAATGTGAGACGTGCCACCTAAATTTTCCATTGTTAATTACTGCAAGTTCACTTTGGGATGAGTCCATTAATGGGAGGTCGAGCATTTATTCCCCAGCTACCATCAACATTGCCACCTAAACTTAAGTTGTCCCGCCTAAATTTATGCCTAAATTTTCTGCTAATATTTTGCGTTTGGGTCCTCTCTGGTTTCGTTTCGTGTTTGCTTCTATTGCAGCCTCAATACCAGAACTCGGAGCATGATGAAATAGACTTTGAGTACATTTTTCAAACTAATGTGTTCAGTGGAGGAAAAGGAGACAGACAACAGCGCATATACCTCTGGTTTGATCCCACAAAAGATTACCATTCTTACTCTGTTCTCTGGAACATGCGTCAGATTGTGTAAAAATTAAAGAATCCTTTGATTACACAGCTGGATATTTCTGGAGGAGCGATCAATCTCTGCTTTTTATTTCTACCATAAACGAATAGCCAGGTTCTTTCAATATTATTTTTTATATCTTTTATTTTTCCAGTCTATCTGCATAAATATTATGTATTTAGCATTTTAATTTATCCAATTAATTTTTATCTTCTGTAATTGCAACTAACCTTTATTCATATGGATTGATTGAATGAATATGAGTGTTTTACTATAGGATGTTTATCAAAACTAATCCCCATTTCCAAATACACCATCCAAAACACCCCACTACCTCCACTTTGATAGGACGTTTTAATTTGATAATCACTCTTTTTTATGAGTGCAGTTTTATCAATTTAGATGTGAATGTAGAAGTGCATTTTCTAAATAGTTAGTATATTAGAATCAAAGTAGTAATTTTTTATTATTAAATCCATTCTAAAAATATATAATATATTGAAATCAATGCACACTATTATTTAAAAGTTATATATATATTCAAAATTAAAATTACAATATATTGATTGAATAAATTTTAACAATTATAAATAACATATTATATTTTTTATTATGGATAATTCTTCTTAATCAAATATAACAATATCATATTAATTATAAATTCTTTAACTATAAATTTTAGTAAAAAGAATCTATATGTTGTAATAATATAGACTTATGTGTAGAGTGGACCAGTTGTAAGATATGGCACAAGTTGTAAGTTTGACGTCAATGAATCATGGTAAATATTTTAAGTGGTAATCAATCTTTGTTAAAGAAAAGCTTGATGCAATGATCATGGTAAATATTTTAAGTGGTATCAATAGAGAGATTGTTAAGTAAATTTTAAATGATTTTTAATAATATAATACAATTTTCTTTTAGAAAACAAAGGTATTTTTGACATTGAAAATATTATAGTTATATCTAATAATATTTTTTTAATAAATTTTATAGTTATTTAGATAAATTATAAAATAAATTTAAAAATTATGCTATTGTTGTTCTTCATTATATAGGAAAAATTATCAATAAATTATTTATGTTTTATAGGGATCCTTCTAATTGAACATTATGTGCACATTTTAATAATCTTGAAAAAATATTAGCAACATTATTTTTGTTATATAGAAGGAATTTATAATACTAACAAATTATCCATGGTTTATAGGGATCCTTCTAACCAAAGCTTATGAGTACTTTTCTATTTATAAAAATTGATAACATTTATTTTTATTACATATGGAGAGATTTTTAATATTATTAAACTATCTATAATTTATAAGGGTTCACTTAATCAAACATTATAATCGTCTTTCAATAACCTTGAATAAACTCTTCTCTCTCCAATAACCTCTTGATCCCCATGCAAGCCCTTTAGAGGGGTTTTTATCATACATATAGCTACAAGTTAGCTTATTTTAACTTTAGTTAGGTTGAAAAAATATTTTTTTTCTTTTCTTTTGTAGATAATAGTCAAATATGTTTTGGTATATTCTACTTATAGGCATATAATTTTTCTGTGGAGTTATATGCATAGAATATTCATAACTACAAATTTAGATTTGTGTATAAGGTTCAAATTAATGAATTTTTAATACAATCTAGATTATTTTTATAATTTGTGAATTCGATCTAATTAAGTTTAAGAATGATCTAATATATATTTTTTATTTTATTTCTTACATGATTGAGAATAAGTGATTTTGAGTTAGTTCAAAAGTTATGGTCAAAGTAGTAGATAGCTAACTTTTGAATTCTAAAATCAACTTGTATCTTTATTTCTTTTAATTTCTATGATATGACCTATTGTAACTTGAAATTAGATTAATTCAATTTTATTTCTTGTTATGTTCCTTAAACCTAATTTTTCATACAAAGATGAATTGTATTTCCTTAAATTTAAATGAACCCAACACTCAAAACCTTCTAAAATTTTACCTTAAGGTTTTGAATTTTCTTATATTTATAATTTTTAGATTTGATATTTTTATTACTATGTCATTTATTCCAGATTTTATTAGAGTCTTGGGCTTTCATTATTTTATATATATCCCATCACCACCATCCCATCTTTTGATTGATTGAGTTTCATTATTATATCATTTACCATGGATCCTTACGAATTTTTATTTTGGGATTTCCCTCATGCATACATCATGGATTATGAGCTATTTTCATTCTTTCTTGATTCTCGTCCTTTTATCCTTAATTATTTTGCCTTATTTTATGACATAAATGATCCTACATGTTTCATGCATAAGATTGTAGAGTCTTTGAGAAATTTTCCATCCTTATTAGACTTATGCATGCCTTCCCATCTATATTAGAGGATTTTACTTTATTTATCTCCATGACTCGTCATGATTCTTCATCTCATGAGATAAAAGATGGCGATACTTTAGTCCTAATCTCCCATAATACATATAGGTATATTCCTTCATATGGTGATGTTTCCTAGTAAGCATATATTATGTGCATCTCATCTCCCATAATATATCTAGGGATATTCCTTCATGTGGTGATATTTTCTAGTAAGCATATATTTTGTACATCTCAAAAAAAGTTTCCTTTTACCTCTATTGGTTTTCCTACATGTGTCTCTCTTTCTCTTTAATACACATGTTTTACCTTCATACAAGATTGGTATTCTTTCTTGTCATTCATGTTGCTCATGCTATATTGATGATATATTAAGTGACTATCATGGTGACAATTCTTTATTTTTTAATGATAATTCTCATGACTCTTATAAAAATGTTACACATAGTTATAGTTCTTCACATTTTGGTGTCCTTTCCTTGGGAGTCTCATAGACATGTCCATGCATATCATGATGTTATATGCCTTTTTTATAACAACGGTTTCTCCTTCAAATCCTTTTATGCCTTTATATGATATATATTTGTGTAATTGTGGAGTACCTTCTCTTACATATCATATTGCGAAAACACATGGAGTATACATTCATTGAGTAAGAGAACTATGTAAAGATATCTTAGATTATTTATTTAGCTTGTGTGCAACTATTTAGTGATTTATCTCTTAAATCCTCCCCTACTAGTACTAGTGATTTATCTACACATCAAGCTATTGGACATGTTGAGCATGATATTTCACATTATTTGTACTCCACCATGAGTATGTTCGAAAATCTAGATGGTATATTTATCATTATGAGAAAATATTTAAAAAGAGATTACAGTAATGGAATATTACATAATCCTTCAAAATATGGTATTTCGCCCTTTCTCTCACCAAGTAGATTTCTAGAACCATGTTTATAAGTATAATGGTAGATCTAATCCATTAATAGAATTATAATCCTTGTAAACTTCATGCTACTTATTTTCATAAGGACAAGTTATTTGCTAGATTGTTTCCAACAACCTTGAATGACCAAGCATTCACATGATTATTTATTGCCTCATTCTATTATTATATCAAACATTCTCATTATGACATTGAATCCATGACAAATATTTCTAAAATTATGCAATGCAAGAAAGAAAAATACTAACTAGTTCATGATTATATGTTAAGATTTCAAGTTTTGATTACTGTTATGAGTTTCACATTAAAATAAGATGAGGTTCAAGGCTTTTTTATTAATTATTTATAAATGAGAGCATGCTTTATTATAAAATCCTTATCTATCCCATTGGTGAGGCCAAAAAAACACTTAAGATTAGGATCCTCCGCATTGGACATGAACTCTCCCACAAGAACAAAATTCACTAGAATATGAAATAGCAAGTGCATAGAAAATATATTAAAATGAGCATTAGGAATGTAAAGTTGAGACACCTTTTCCTATCACTAATGGACTTTTACTATCAATATCACCAGCTTCCTTTACCAATAGCCTCATTTCTTTTACTATCTTTTACTATTCTTGAACATATGTTCATATCCAACAATTTTATGTCCATTTGGAAAATATAATAAATCTCCCATGTGTTAAATTTTTTATTAATGTTGTCAATTCTTCATCCATAGCCTCTTTCCAAGAATCTACATCATTAATACCAATAGCTTCCTTTACAATCCTAGGCTTATGAGTGTTAGTGTATAAAGAAATTTCACAAATTTATCCAAGTAATAATGTGTTGTGTCAATGGAATTGAAGTCATCGTATAAAATAATTGTATGTTTGGTTTGGATCATTGATGTCATTGTTAAGGGTACAAGTAGGTCTATTATTAAGACACCATGTTAATGTAAAAATTATGTTGTGGGAACAAATCATGTAGTTTAAATCATGCCAATCTATAATGCAAAATCTAAACATCATCCCAAATCATAACATTGTCCCATATAATCTTATTTGTAAATTGACTTTGTGGTAAAAGTCATTTTTAGAGAAATGATCTTATTTGTAAATTCATTGGGTTCAATTGAATTTTAGGATGATAATAATTCCCATGTTTGTTTATATTCTTGAATTTATGGTAGAAGATTTAATTTTTTAAATACATATTTGAACAAGATAGAGGTCCACTAACCATGTTAATATTATTCAGAATGGGTAGGCCAAATAAATGGGAATCACTTCTTTCTCTACATGTGCAAGACATTCCCAATCAGGGAAATCATTTCTCAAGTGTTGACCTTGAATGGACACCTATTGGAGGTGGCAATAGTCAGATAGACATATGTGCTGCAATCCCTCTTGAAAGACTCCCTCAGTTTGTCAAAGGAGAAGGTTTATTGGATAGTACAGAGACGACATTTGTACGGAAAGCGAATAGAAAGACCGACTTGATACAACCTAACGACCAGGCAATGAAGATGTACTCAAGGTTTGCTTATATTTAATATAATAATGAAGCATGTCAAAACTTATATTTTCTATTTGTTATATTAATTAATATATATATTTTGTACATGTGAAAACAGTTATTGGTGTGCTTTTGGCCCTGAGGACAAAAGAAATAACTCTGAAAACAACTCTGAAAACAATTCTGAGAACAACTTTGAAAATAACTCTGAAAACAAGAAAAGGAAACGAAGGTTTATCCAAAAAAGGGGTTGTCAAACCCACTTTCTTGTTAAGGTTATGTATGGTAGACCAGATGTTGCGGTTATTACATATAATGATTTCAGTCATTGTGATGCTAAAGGTGAATTTTGTCATGGAAAAGATGACCCTTCTAGTGATCCAAGGAGTAGTGTTGCACCAAGGTTGTCAAATGAATGCAAATCATATATTGAATCCTTATTGCTAATGGGAATTGACACAATATGTGAACAACACTATTTAGACCCTAGTTTGACACAGTTGATGAATAAGAGGGACACATATTTGTTAAGGAAAGATGTCTTGAATGCATGGAATAGAGTGCGCTCACTTCGATCCCAAAAGAATGAAGATGATGTAAAAAGTGTAAGCATGTGGCATATAGAGGAGAAAGACAACTTTTTTTATTATAAAAGACCAAACAATGTGGAAAATATTCCATTTATGGTAGGCATCCAAACTCCATGGATACAAGAAATGATGGTGAAACATTCACATAATGCAATTATTGCTATGGATTCCACATTCTCAACAAATAAATATGGTGTAAGTAAAACAATTTTAATTGTATTTATGGATTTTAATGAAATTATTAATTTCTTCTACTAAAAATATAATAATTTATGGTTTATTAATGTGTAGTATCAGTTATATACTTTGCTTGTATTTGATGAACAAGAGGCTGGTATACCTGTTGCATGGGCCATATCCTCAAGAAATAAAGTTGAGGATATAAATGAATGGTTGATAAAAGTTTATAAAAGAGGGAAACAATGTAAAGAAGATTGGAATGTCAATGCATTTATGACAGATGATGCTAGTGCCGAGATTGAAGCAATCAGGTTTTTCTTGGCCTTAATAT
Source organism: Sequoia sempervirens (assembly GCA_007258455.2). Classification (NCBI taxonomy): domain Eukaryota; kingdom Viridiplantae; phylum Streptophyta; class Pinopsida; order Cupressales; family Cupressaceae; genus Sequoia; species Sequoia sempervirens. Next base: position 588 of record VDFB02269047.1, on the reverse strand, counting down.
TTTATTTAAACTGAAGTTAACTCGTTGTAATTGCTTAATATTTAGTTTATAAAAAGCTGAACATTACACTTATCCTCGTAACTTGTAGATTATCCTTTCATTGCCGGGTACTTTTATGTATTTGGCATGTACGTAGGGCATGGTTGAAGAATGTATACAGGTAAGTCATTCTTTTATTAAAATACTTGGAATACCTGAACATTGTAAGTCATTCTTTTATTAAAATACTTGGAATACCTGAACATTTCATGTTCGAATTTCATAGCTTGATATTATGTTTTATAATCCAGGTATGTCAGTAATAAGGATGTTGGGAGTAATATGTTCAATAGATTGGGTGAGATAATGTATGCAATGAGTGATGATGAAGACATCACTACTCATCTAATAACAAATTTCATGGAGGAATTCAAAGAGGAGAAGAAATTTATTGATTACTTTCAACAAACTTGGTGTCATGATGAAACTCGTATTGGTAAGCTCATTGAATTATTCATTATGATTTTGTATGCATTTATATTGTTTAACTTGTTTTTTATTTATACTAAGACATCATTTTGTGGGTTTGTATAGCAATGTGGGCAAAAA